>CM051662.1:40086929-40249429 GCA_028020825.1 Podargus strigoides
ACACACACACTTACACATACACAGACACTTACACACACACAGAGACACTTACACACACACACACACTTAGACACACACACACACACAGAGAATTACACACACACACACAGAGACACTTACACACACGCGCTTACACACACACAGACACACACACAGACGCTTACACACAGACACACACACACACAGACACACAGAGACACTTACACACACACACAGACACACACAGACACACAGGAACACAGACACAGACACACACAGACACAGACACACAGACACTTACACAGACACACAGACACTTATACACCGACACTTCCACACACACACAGACACACACAGACCCTTACACACACACACACAGGCACAAACACACACAGACACTTACACACACACACACACTTCCGCACACTAACACACAATTACACACAGACACTTACACACACACAGAGAGACTTACACACAGGCACTTCCACACACACACAGAGACTTACACACAGACACACACACAGAGACACACACACACACACACAAACAGACATGTACACACACACACACAGACACTTAGACACACTCACAGACACTTAGACGCACACATTTACACACACGCAGGCACTTACACACACAGACACTTACAGACACACACACACAGAGAAACTTACACACAGACACTTACACACAGACACACAGACACTTACACAGACACACAGACACTTACACACACTCAGACTCTTACACACACACACTTACACACTGACACACACAGAGAGACACTTAAACACAGACACTTCCAGACACACACAGACGCTTACACACAGACACACACACACACAGACACTTACACACACACACACAGACACACACACACACAGACACTTACACACCGACACAGACACACACACAGACACTTACACACACACACACACAGACACTTACACACACACACACACAGACACTTACACACACACGCTCACACACACACACAGACAGACAGAAACACACACAGACTTACACACCGACACTTATACACACATAGACACTTAGAGACACTTATTCACACACACACAAACACACACACACAGACACTTACACACACACAGACACTTACACACACACGCTTACACACACACACAGACACACACACACAAACACACACACAGACACACACACACACAGACACACACACACACAGACACACACAGACACTTACACACACACGCTTACACACACACACACACAGACGCTTACACACAGACACACACACATACTTACACACAGACACACACACAGACACTTAATCACACACACAGAGACACTTGCATAAAGACACTTATACACACACAGACACTTACACACAGACACTTCCACACACACACAGACACACACACACACAGAGACACACAGACACTTACACACACACAGAGACACTTACACGTAGACACTTACACACACACAGACACTTACACGCAGACACTTATACACAGACACACAGACACTTACACACAGACACAGACACTTACACACACACAGACACTTACACACACGCACACAGGCACTTACACACACACACACACACTTACACACAGACTCTTACACACACACACAGAGACACTTACACACAGACACTTACACACAGACACTTACACACACACACAGACACTTACACACAGAAACACACACAGAGACACACACACACACACACAGACATTTACACACACACACACTGACACTTACACACAGACACAGACACTTACACACACACACAGAGACAGTTACACTCACACACACTGAGACTTACACAGACACTCAGACACACACACATACTGAGACACTTACACACACTTGCACACACACACAGACACACAGAGACACACACACACAGAAACTTACACACACACACAGACACTTACACACACACAGACAGACACTTTCACACACACACACACACACAGAGACACTTACACACACACACACACAGACACACACACAGAGAAACTTACACACACACACACATGCACAGACACTTACACACACAGACAGACACTTACACACACACACACAGACACTTACACACACACACTTACACATACACAGACACTTACACACACACAGAGACACTTACACACACACACACACTTAGACACACACACACACACAGAGAATTACACACACACACACAGAGACACTTACACACACGCGCTTACACACACACAGACACACACACAGACGCTTACACACAGACACACACACACACAGACACACAGAGACACTTACACACACACACAGACACACACAGACACACAGGAACACAGACACAGACACACACAGACACAGACACACAGACACTTACACACACACGCTCACACACACACACAGACAGACAGAAACACACACAGACTTACACACCGACACTTATACACACATAGACACTTAGAGACACTTATTCACACACACACAAACACACACACACAGACACTTACACACACACAGACACTTACACACACACGCTTACACACACACACAGACACACACACACAAACACACACACAGACACACACACACACAGACACACACACACACAGACACACACAGACACTTACACACACACGCTTACACACACACACACACAGACGCTTACACACAGACACACACACATACTTACACACAGACACACACACAGACACTTAATCACACACACAGAGACACTTGCATAAAGACACTTATACACACACAGACACTTACACACAGACACTTCCACACACACACAGACACACACACACACAGAGACACACAGACACTTACACACACACAGAGACACTTACACGTAGACACTTACACACACACAGACACTTACACGCAGACACTTATACACAGACACACAGACACTTACACACAGACACAGACACTTACACACACACAGACACTTACACACACGCACACAGGCACTTACACACACACACACACACTTACACACAGACTCTTACACACACACACAGAGACACTTACACACAGACACTTACACACAGACACTTACACACACACACAGACACTTACACACAGAAACACACACAGAGACACACACACACACACACAGACATTTACACACACACACACTGACACTTACACACAGACACAGACACTTACACACACACACAGAGACAGTTACACTCACACACACTGAGACTTACACAGACACTCAGACACACACACATACTGAGACACTTACACACACTTGCACACACACACAGACACACAGAGACACACACACACAGAAACTTACACACACACACAGACACTTACACACACACAGACAGACACTTTCACACACACACACACACACAGAGACACTTACACACACACACACACAGACACACACACAGAGAAACTTACACACACACACACATGCACAGACACTTACACACACAGACAGACACTTACACACACACACACAGACACTTACACACACACACTTACACATACACAGACACTTACACACACACAGAGACACTTACACACACACACACACTTAGACACACACACACACACAGAGAATTACACACACACACACAGAGACACTTACACACACGCGCTTACACACACACAGACACACACACAGACGCTTACACACAGACACACACACACACAGACACACAGAGACACTTACACACACACACAGACACACACAGACACACAGGAACACAGACACAGACACACACAGACACAGACACACAGACACTTACACACACACGCTCACACACACACACAGACAGACAGAAACACACACAGACTTACACACCGACACTTATACACACATAGACACTTAGAGACACTTATTCACACACACACAAACACACACACACAGACACTTACACACACACAGACACTTACACGCACACGCTTACACACACACACACACACACACAGACACACACACACAAACACACACACAGACACACACACACACAGACACACACACACACAGACACACACAGACACTTACACACACACGCTTACACACACACACACACAGACGCTTACACACAGACACACACACATACTTACACACAGACACACACACAGACACTTAATCACACACACAGAGACACTTGCATAAAGACACTTATACACACACAGACACTTACACACAGACACTTCCACACACACACACACACACACACACACACAGACACACAGACACTTACACACACACAGAGACACTTACACGTAGACACTTACACACACACAGACACTTACACGCAGACACTTATACACAGACACACAGACACTTACACACAGACACAGACACTTACACACACACAGACACTTACACACACGCACACAGGCACTTACACACACACACACACACTTACACACAGACTCTTACACACACACACAGAGACACTTACACACAGACACTTACACACACACACAGACACTTACACACAGAAACACACACAGAGACACACACACACACACACAGACATTTACACACACACACACTGACACTTACACACAGACACAGACACTTACACACACACACAGAGACAGTTACACTCACACACACTGAGACTTACACAGACACTCAGACACACACACATACTGAGACACTTACACACACTTGCACACACACACAGACACACAGAGACACACACACACAGAAACTTACACACACACACAGACACTTACACACACACAGACAGACACTTTCACACACACACACACACACAGAGACACTTAGACACACACACACACAGACACACACACAGAGAAACTTACACACACACACACACGCACAGACACTTACACACACAGACAGACACTTACACACACACACAGAGACACTTACACACACACACTTACACATACACAGACACTTCCACACACACACAGACACACACAGACCCTTACACACACACACACAGACAAACACAGACACACACAGACACACAGGCACAAACACACACAGACACTTACACACACACACACACTTCCGCACACTAACACACAATTACACACAGACACTTACACACACACAGAGACACTTTCACACAGGCACTTCCACACACACACAGAGACTTACACACAGACACACACACAGAGACACACACACACACACACAAACAGACATGTACACACACACACACAGACACTTAGACACACTCACAGACACTTAGACGCACACATTTACACACACGCAGGCACTTACACACACAGACACTTACAGACACACACACACAGAGAAACTTACACACAGACACTTACACACAGACACACAGACACTTACACAGACACACAGACACTTACACACACTCAGACTCTTACACACACACACTTACACACTGACACACACAGAGAGACACTTAAACACAGACACTTCCAGACACACACAGACGCTTACACACAGACACACACACACACACACAGACACAAACACACACACAGACACACACAGACACTTTCACACACACGCACAGACACACACACACACAGACACTTACACACCGACACACACACACACACAGACACTTACACACACACACACACAGACACACACACACGCTCACACACACACACAGACAGACAGAAACACACACAGACTTACACACCGACACTTATACACACATAGACACTTAGAGACACTTATTCACACACACACAAACACACACACACAGACACTTACACACACACAGACACTTACACACACACGCTTACACACAGACACACACACAGACACACACACACAAACACACACACAGACACACACACACACAGACACACACACACACGCTTACACACACACACACACAGACGCTTACACACAGACACACACACATACTTACACACAGACACACACACAGACACTTAATCACACTCACAGAGACACTTGCATAAAGACACTTATACACACACAGACACTTACACACAGACACTTCCACACACACACAGACACACACACACACAGAGACACACAGACACTTACACACACACAGAGACACTTACACATAGACACTTACACACACACAGACACTTACACGCAGACACTTATACACAGACACACAGACACTTACACACAGACACAGACACTTACACACACACAGACACTTACACACACGCACACAGACACACACAAACACACACACTTACACACAGACTCTTACACACACACACAGAGACACTTACACACAGACACTTACACACAGACACTTACACACAGACACACACACACTTACGCACAGACACACACATAGAGACACTTAAACACAGACACTTCCACACACACACAGACGCTTACACACAGACACACACACACACACAGACACAGAGACACGGACAGACACACAGAGACACTTACACACACACACACACAAACACACAATTACACACAGACACACACACACAGAGACACTTACACACACACACACACACACACACACACACACACACACACACACACAGACACTTACACACAGATACTTCCACACGCACACAGACACTTCCACACAGACACACACACACACAAACAGACATTTACACACACTGACACTTACACACACACACACAGACACTTACACACACACACACACACTTCCACACAGACTCTTATACACACACACAGAGACACTTGCACACAGACACTTACACACACACACACACTTCCGCACACTAACACACAATTACACACAGACACTTACACACACACAGAGACACTTACACACAGGCACTTCCACACACACACAGAGACTTACACACAGACACACACACAGAGACACACACACACACACAAACAGACATGTACACACACACACACTGTCACTTAGATCCACACACAGACAATTAGACGCACACATTTACACACACGCAGGGACTTACACACACAGACACTTACAGACACACACACACAGAGACACTTACACACAGAAACTTACACACAGACACACAGACACTTAAACACACACACAGACACTTACACACACTCAGACTCTTACACACACACACACACTTACACACTGACACACACACAGAGACACTTAAACACAGACACTTCCAGACACACACAGACGCTTACACACAGACACACACACACACACAGACACACACAGACACTTACACACACACACACAGACACTTTCACACACACACACAGACACTTACACACAGACACAGACACACACACAGACGCTTACACACACACACACAGACGCTTACACACACACACACAGACACTTACACACACAAACACACAGACACTTACACACACACGCTCACACACACACACAGACAGACAGAAACACACACAGACTTACACACAGACACTTATACACATATAGACACTTAGAGACACTTATTCACACACACACAAACACACACACACAGACACTTACACACACACACAGACACTTACACACACACGCTTACACACACACACACACACACAGACGCTTACACACAGACAACCACACACACAGACACACACAGACACACACACAGACACTTACAGACACTTAATCACACACACACAGACACTTGCACAGAGACACTTACGCACACACAGACACTTACACACAGACAGTTCCACACACACACAGACACACACACACACAGACACACACAGACACTTACACACAGACACAGGCACTTACACACACACAGACACTTACACACACGCACACAGACACTTACACACACACACACACACTTACACACAGACTCTTACACACACACACAGAGACACTTGCACACAGACACTTCCACACACACACACAGACACACAGACAGGGACACACACACACACACAAACAGATATTTACACACACACACACACTGACACACACACACACAGACACTTACACACAGACACAGACACACACAGACACACACACAGACACTTACACACACACAGACACTTACACACACACACAGACACACACAGACACACAGGAACATAGACACAGACACACACAGACACAGACGCACAGACACTTACACAGACACACAGACACTTATACACAGACACTTCCAGACACACACAGACGCTTACACACAGACACACACACACACACAGACACACACAGACACTTACACACACACACACAGACACTTTCACACACACACACAGACACACACACACAATCACTTACACACAGACACACAGACACTTACACACACACACAGAGACACTTGCACACAGACACTTCCACACACACACAGACACTTACACACAGACACACAGACAGTTCCACACACACCCACTGACACTTACACACACACACAGACACTTACACACAGACACAGACACACACAGACACTCAGACACTTACACAGAGGAACTTACACAAACACACTTAAAATTACAGACACAGACACGCAACACACAGACACACACGGACACTTACACACACACAGAGACACTTACACACAGACACTTACACACACTTACACACACACACACACACACACTTACACACGTACACTTCCACACATACACAGACACACACAGAAACACACACAGAGACACAGACACACACACACAGACATTTACACACACACACACTGACACTTACACACACACACAGACACTTACACACACGTACACAGTTACATACGCACACACAGACACTTACACACACACACAGACACTTACACACACCCATTTGCACACACAGAGACACACACACACACTCACACACACATAGACAGACACACACACACAGACGGACACACACACACACACACACAGAGACTTACACACAGACACACACAAACAGTGAGACACTTACACACAGACACTTACACACACACAGACACTTACACACACACACACGCTTACACACAGACACACACAAACAGTGAGACACTGACACACAGACACTTACACACACACACAGACACTTACACACACACACAAACACTTACACACAGACACACAAACAGAGACACTTACACACAGACACTTACACACAGACACACAGACACTTACACACACAGACACTTACACACAGACACACACAGAGAGACACTTACACACAGACACTTCCACACACACGCACA
Organism: Podargus strigoides; assembly: GCA_028020825.1. Classification (NCBI taxonomy): domain Eukaryota; kingdom Metazoa; phylum Chordata; class Aves; order Caprimulgiformes; family Podargidae; genus Podargus; species Podargus strigoides. The sequence continues at coordinate 40,095,972 of CM051662.1, forward strand.
CACTTACACACAGACACACACACACAGAGACACTTACACACAGACACTTACACACACTTACACACACACACACACAAACTTACACACAGACACTTACACACACTCAGAGACACTTACACACACACACAGAGACAGTTACACACACACACACTGAGACTTAGACACTCAGACACTTACACATTCTGAGACACTTACACACACTTGCACACACACACAGACACTTACACAGAGACACACACACAAAGAAACTTACACACACACACAGACACTTACACACACACACACAGACACACACACACACACAGAGACACACACACAGAGAAACTTACACACACACACACACACAGAGACACTTACACACACACAGACACTTACACACACACACTAACACATACACAGGCACTTACACACACACAGAGACACACACACACACACACTTAGAGACACACACTTCCACACACACACAGAGACACTTCCACACAGACACTTCCACACACACACAGACACTTACACACACACGCTTACACACACACACACACAGACGCTTACACACAGACACACACACACACAATCACACACACACACAGACACACACAGACAGTTACACACACACACAGACACTTACACGCACACGCTTACACACACACAGACACACACACACACACAGACACACACACACAGACGCTTACACACAGACACACACACAGACTTACACACAGACACACACACAGACACTTACAGACACTTAATCACACACACACAGACACTTGCACATAGACACTTACACACACACAGACACTCACACACAGACACTTCCACACAGACACAGACACACACACACACAGATGCGCACAGACACTTACACACACACAGAGACACTTACATATAGACACACACACACAGACACTTAGACGCAGACACTTACACACAGACACACAGACACTTACACACAGACACAGACACTTACACACACACAGACACTTACACACACGCACACAGACACTTACACACACACACACACACTTACACACAGACTCTTACACACACACACACAGACACACACAGACACTTACACACACACACACAGACACACACACACAGACACAGACACTTACACACAGACACTTACACAAAGACACTTACACAGACACACAGACACTTACACACAGACATTTCCACATACACAGAGACACACACACACACAGACACACACAGGCACTTACACACACACACAGACACAGACACACACACAGACACTTACACACGGACCGTTACACAAAGACACTTACACACACACAGAGACACTTACACACACACACACACACACACACAAACACACAATTACACACAGACACTTACACACACACAGAGACACTTACACACAGACACATCCACACACACACAGACACACACACAGAGACAAACACACATACACAAAGAGACATTTACACACACACACACTGACACACACACACACAGACACTTACACGCACACATTTACGCACACACAGGCACTTACACACACACACAGACACTTACACACACAGACACACACTTACACACAGACACACACACACACACACACACACACACAGACACTTACACACACACACACACACAGAGACACTTACACACACACACACACACACACACACACACAGACCCTAACACACACACACAGACACTTACACACACACACACAGACACTTACACACACACACTTACACATACACAGAGACTTACACACACACAGAGAAACTTACACACACACACACACTTAGACACACACACACGCAGAGACACTCACACACACACACTTCCACACACACACAGGAACACTTACACACACACACTTCCACACACACACAGACAATTACACACAGACACACACACACACACACACACACACACACACACAGACACTTACACACAGACGCTTACACACACACAAACACACACACAGACGCTTACACACAGACACACACACACACAGACACACACACACAGACACTTACACACACACAGAGACACTTACACACACACGCTTACACACACACACACAGACACACACACACACAGACGCTTACACACAGACACACACACAGACTTACACACAGACACACACAGACACTTACAGACACTTAATCACACACACACAGACACTTGCACAGACACTTACACACACACAGACACTCACACACAGACACGTCCACACAGACACACACACAGACTTACACACACACACACACAGACACTTACACACACACACAGACACTTACACACACACACACACACAGACACACACAGAGAGAAATTTACACACACACACACAGACACTTACACACACACACAGACACTAACACACACACACAAAGACACTTACAGACACACACACACTTAGACACACACACAGACACACACACACACTTCCACACACACCCAGAGACACTTACACACAGACACTTCCACACAGACACACAGACACTTCCACACACACACACACTGACACTTACACACACACACAGACACTTACACACAGACACAGACACACACAGACACTCAGACACTTACACAGAGGCACTTACACAAACACACTTAAAATTACAGACACAGACACGCAACACACAGACACACACGGACACTTACACACACACAGAGACACTTACACACAGACACTTACACACACTTACACACACACACACACACACACTTACACACATACACTTCCACACGTACACAGACACACACAGAAACACACACAGAGACACAGACACACACACAGACATTTACACACACACACACTGACACTTACACACACACACACACACTTACACACAGACAGAGACACTTACAGACAGACACTTACACTCAGACACACAGACACTTACACACACAGACACTTACACACAGACACACACAGAGAGACACTTACACACAGACACTTCCACACACACGCACACACTTACACACAGACACACACACACAGAGACACTTACACACAGACACTTACACACACTTACACACACACACACACACAAACTTACACACAGGCACTTACACACACACAGAGACACTTACACACACACACAGAGACAGTTACACACACACACACTGAGACTTAGACACTCAGACACTTACACATACTGAGACACTTACACACACTTGCACACACACACAGACACTTACACAGAGACACACACACAAAGAAACTTTCACACACACACAGACACTTACACACACACACACAGACACTTACACACACACACACAGAGACACACACACGGAGAAACTTACACACACACACACACACAGAGACACACACACACACACACTTAGACACACACACTTCCACACACACACAGAGACACTTCCACACAGACACTTCCACACACACACAGACAGACACTTACACACACACGCTTACACACACACACACACCGACGCTTACACACAGACACACACACACACAATCACACACACACACAGACACACACAGACACACACACACACACAGACACACACACACACAGACGCTTACACACAGACACACACACAGACTTACACACAGACACACACACAGACACTTACAGACACTTAATCACACACACACAGACACTTCCACACAGACACAGACACACACACACACAGATGCACACAGACACTTACACACACACAGAGACACTTACATATAGACACTTACACACACACAGACACTTAGACGCAGACACTTACACACAGACACACAGACACTTACACACAGACACAGACACTTACACACACACAGACACTTACACACACGCACACAGACACTTACACACAGACACACACACTTACACACAGACTCTTACACACACACACACAGACACACACAGACACTTACACACACACACACAGACACACACACACAGACACAGACACTTCACAGAATCACAGAATCACAGAATGTTAGGGATTGGAAGGGACCTTAAAAGATCATCTAGTCCAATCCCCCTGCCAGAGCAGGAACACCTAAATCAGGTCACACAGGAACATGTCCAGGCGGGTTTTGAATGTCTCCAGAGAAGGAGACTCCACAACCTCTCTGGGCAGCCTGTTCCAGTGTTCTGTCACCCTCACTGTGACACAGACACTTACACAAAGACACTTACACAGACACACAGACACTTACACACAGACATTTCCACATACACACACACACACACACACACACACACACACAGACCCTAACACACACACACAGACACTTACACACACACACAGAGACACTTACACACACACACTTACACATACACAGAGACTTACACACACACAGAGAAACTTACACACACACACACACTTAGACACACACACACGCAGAGACACTCACACACACACACTTCCACACACACACAGAGACACTTACACACACACACTTCCACACACACACAGACAATTACACACAGACACACACACACACACACACACACACACACACAGACACTTACACACAGACGCTTACACACACACAAACACACACACAGACGCTTACACACAGACACACACACACACAGACACACACACACAGACACTTACACACACACAGAGACACTTACACACACACGCTTACACACACACACACAGACACACACACACACAGACGCTTACACACAGACACACACACAGACTTACACACAGACACACAAAGACACTTACAGACACTTACACACACACAGACACTCACACACTGACACGTCCACACAGACACAGACACACATACACACAGACACTTACACACACACAGAGACACTTACATATAGTCACTTACACACACACAACACAGACACTTAGACGCAGACACTTATACACAGACACAGACGCTTACACACAGACACAGACACTTACACACACACAGACACTTACACACACACACAGACACTTACACACACACACACACACAGACACACACAGAGAGAAATATACACACACACACACAGACACTTACACACACACACAGACACTAACACACACACACAAAGACACTTACACACACACACACACTTAGACACACACACAGACACACACACACACTTCCACACACACCCAGAGACACTTCCACACAGACACTTCCACACAGACACACAGACACTTCCACACACACACACACTGACACTTACACACACACACAGACACTTACACACAGACACAGACACACACAGACACTCAGACACTTACACAGAGGCACTTACACAAACACACTTAAAATTACAGACACAGACACGCAACACACAGACACACACGGACACTTACACACACACAGAGACACTTACACAGAGACACTTACACACACTTACACACACACACACACACACACTTACACACATACACTTCCACACATACACAGACACACACAGAAACACACACAGAGACACAGACACACACACAGACATTTACACACACACACACTGACACTTACACACACACACACACACTTACACACAGACAAACAGAGACACTTTCAGACAGACACTTACACTCAGACACACAGACACTTACACACACAGACACTTACACACAGACACACACAGAGAGACACTTACACACAGACACTTCCACACACACGCACACACTTACACACAGACACACACACACACAAACTTACACACAGGCACTTACACACACACAGAGACACTTACACACACACACAGAGACAGTTACACACACACACACTGAGACTTAGACACTCAGACACTTACACATACTGAGACACTTACACACACTTGCACACACACACAGACACTTACACAGAGACACACACACAAAGAAACTTACACACACACACACAGACACTTACACACACACACACAGACACTTACACACACACACACAGACACACACACACAGAGAAACTTACACACACACACACACAGAGACACTTACACACACACAGACACTTACACACACACACTAACACATACACAGGCACTTACACACACACAGAGACACACACACACACACACTTAGACACACACACTTCCACACACACACAGAGACACTTCCACACAGACACTTCCACACACACACAGACAGACACTTACACACAGACACACACACACACAATCACACACACACACAGACACACACAGACAGTTACACACACACACAGACACTTACACGCACACGCTTACACACACACAGACACACACACACACACAGACACACACACACACAGACGCTTACACACAGACACACACACAGACTTACACACAGACACACACACAGACACTTACAGACACTTAATCACACACACACAGACACTTGCACAAAGACACTTACACACACACAGACACTCACACACAGACACTTCCACACAGACACAGACACACACACACACAGATGCACACAGACACTTACACACACACAGAGACACTTACATATAGACACACACACACAGACACTTAGACGCAGACACTTACACACAGACACACAGACACTTACACACAGACACAGACACTTACACACACAAAGACACTTACACACACGCACACAGACACTTACACACACACACACACACTTACACACAGACTCTTACACACACACACACAGACACACACAGACACTTACACACACACACACAGACACACACACACAGACACAGACACTTACACACAGACACTTACACAAAGACACTTACACAGACACACAGACACTTACAGACATTTCCACATACACAGAGACACACACACACACAGACACACACAGGCACTTACACACACACACAGACACAGACACACACACACAGACACTTACACACGGACCGTTACACAAAGACACTTACACACACACAGAGACACTTACACACACACACACACACACACACAAACACACAATTACACACAGACACTTACACACACACAGAGACACTTACACACAGACACATCCACACACACACAGACACTTACACACAGACACACACACAGAGACAAACACACATACACAAACAGACATTTACACACACACACACTGACACTTACACACACACACACAGACACTTACACGCACACATTTACGCACACACAGGCACTTACACACACACACAGACACTTACACACACAGACACACACTTACACACAGACACACACACACGCACTTACACACACACACACAGACACTTACACACACACACACACACAGAGACACTTACACACACACACACACACACACACACACACACACACACAGACCCTAACACACACACACAGACACTTACACACACACACAGAGACACTTACACACACACACTTACACATACACAGAGACTTACACACACACAGAGAAACTTACACACACACACACACTTAGACACACACACACACGCAGAGACACTCACACACACACACTTCCACACACACACAGAGACACTTACACACACACACTTCCACACACACACAGACAATTACACACAGACACACACACACACACAAACACACACACACACACACACACACACTTACACACACACGCTTACACACACACAAACACACACACAGACGCTTACACACAGACACACACACACACAGACACACACACACAGACACTTACACACACAGAGACACTTACTCACACACGCTTACACACACACACACAGACACACACACACACAGACGCTTACACACAGACACACACACAGACTTACACACAGACACACACAGACACTTACAGACACTTAATCACACACACACAGACACTTGCACAAAGACACTTACACACACACAGACACTCACACACAGACACTTCCACACAGACACAGACACACACACACACAGATGCACACAGACACTTACACACACACAGAGACACTTACATATAGACACACACACACAGACACTTACACGCAGACACTTACACACAGACACACAGACACTTACACACAGACACAGACACTTACACACACACAGACACTTACACACACGCACACAGACACTCACACACACACACACTTACACACAGACTCTTACACACACACACACAGACACACACAGACACACACACACACACAGACACACACACACAGACACAGACACTTACACACAGACACTTGCACAAAGACACTTACACAGACACACAGACACTTACACACAGACATTTCCACATACACAGAGACACACACACACACAGACACACACAGGCACTTACACACACACACAGACACAGACACACACACACAGACACTTACACACGGACCGTTACACAAGGACACTTACACACACACAGAGACACTTACACACACACACACACACACACACACACAATTACACACAGACACTTACACACACACAGAGACACTTACACACAGACACATCCACACACACACAGACACTTACACACAGACACACACACAGAGACAAAGACACATAAACAGACATTTACACACACACACACTGACACTTACACACACACACAGACACTTACACGCACACATTTACGCACACACAGGCACTTACACACACACACAGACACTTACACACACAGACACACACTTACACACAGACACACACACACGCACTTACACAGACGCACACAGACACTTACACACACACACACACACAGAGACACTTACACACACACACACACACACACACACACACACACACACACAGACCCTAACACACACACACAGACACTTACACACACACACAGAGACACTTACACACACACACTTACACATACACAGAGACTTACACACACACAGAGAAACTTACACACACACACACACTTAGACACACACACACACGCAGAGACACTCACACACACACACTTCCACACACACACAGAGACACTTACACACACACACTTCCACACACACACAGACAATTACACACACACACACACACACACACACACACACACACACACACAGAGACACTTACACACACACGCTTACACACACACAAACACACACACAGACGCTTACACACAGACACACACACACACAGACACACACACACAGACACTTACACACACACAGAGACACTTACACACACACGCTTACACATACACAGACACACACACACACAGACGCTTACACACAGACATACACACAGACTTACACACAGACACACACAGACACTTACAGACACTTAATCACACACACACAGACACTTGCACAAAGACACTTACACACACACAGACACTCACACACAGACACTTCCACACAGACACAGACACACACACACACAGACACTTACACACACACAGAGACACTTACATATAGACACTTACACACACACAACACAGACACTTAGACGCAGACACTTATACACAGACACACAGACACTTACACACAGACACAGACACTTACACACACACAGACACTTACACATACACACAGACACTTACACACACACACACACAGAGACACACACAGAGAGAAATTTACACACACACACACAGACACTTACACACACACAGACACTAACACACACACACAAAGACACTTACACACACACACACACACTTACACACAGACTCTTACACACACACACACAGACACACACAGACACAGACACTTACACACAGACACTTACACAAAGACACTTACACAGACACACAGACACTTACACACACAGACACTTACACACAGACACACACAGAGAGACACTTACACACAGACACTTCCACACACACGCACACACTTACACACAGACACACACACACAGAGACACTTACACACAGACACTTACACACACTTACACACACACACACACACAAACTTACACACAGACACTTACACACACACAGAGACACTTACACACACACACAGAGACAGTTACACACACACACACTGAGACTTAGACACTCAGGCACTTACACATACTGAGACACTTACACACACTTGCACACACACACAGACACTTACACAGAGACACACACACAAAGAAACTTTCACACACACACAGACACTTACACACCCACACACAGACACTTACACACACACACACAGACACTTACACACACACACACAGAGACACACACACAGAGAAACTTACACACACACACACACACAGAGACACTTACACACACACAGACACTTACACACACACACTAACACATACACAGGCACTTACACACACACAGAGACACACACACACACACACTTAGACACACACACTTCCACACACACACAGAGACACTTCCACACAGACACTTCCACACACACACAGACAGACACTTACACACAGACACACACACACACAATCACACACACACACAGACACACACAGACAGTTACACACACACACAGACACTTACACGCACACGCTTACACACACACAGACACACACACACACACAGACACACACACACACAGACGCTTACACACAGACACACACACAGACTTACACACAGACACACACACAGACACTTACAGACACTTAATCACACACACACAGACACTTGCACAAAGACACTTACACACACACAGACACTCACACACAGACACTTCCACACAGACACAGACACACACACACACAGATGCACACAGACACTTACACACACACAGAGACACTTACATATAGACACACACACAAAGACACTTAGACGCAGACACTTACACACAGACACACAGACACTTACACACAGACACAGACACTTACACACACACAGACACTTACACACACGCACACAGACACTTACACACACACACACACACTTACACACAGACTCTTACACACACACACACAGACACTCACAGACACTTACACACACACACACAGACACACACACACAGACACAGACACTTACACACAGACACTTACACAAAGACACTTACACAGACACACAGACACTTACACACAGACATTTCCACATACACAGAGACACACACACACACAGACACACACAGGCACTTACACACACACACAGACACAGACACTTACACACAGACACTTACACAAAGACACTTACACAGACACACAGACACTTACACACACAGACACTTACACACAGACACACACAGAGAGACACTTACACACAGACACTTCCACACACACGCACACACTTACACACAGACACACACACAAAGAGACACTTACACACAGACACTTACACACACTTACACACACACACACACACAAACTTACACACAGACACTTACACACACACAGAGACACTTACACACACACACAGAGACAGTTACACACACACACACTGAGACTTAGACACTCAGGCACTTACACATACTGAGACACTTACACACACTTGCACACACACACAGACACTTACACAGAGACACACACACAAAGAAACTTTCACACACACACAGACACTTACACACACACACACAGACACTTACACACACACACACAGACACTTACACACACACACACAGAGACACACACACAGAGAAACTTACACACACACACACACACAGAGACACTTACACACACACAGACACTTACACACACACACTAACACATACACAGGCACTTACACACACACAGAGACACACACACACACACACTTAGACACACACACTTCCACACACACACAGAGACACTTCCACACAGACACTTCCACACACACACAGACAGACACTTACACACAGACACACACACACACAATCACACACACACACAGACACACACAGACAGTTACACACACACACAGACACTTACACGCACACGCTTACACACACACAGACACACACACACACACAGACACACACACACACAGACGCTTACACACAGACACACACACAGACTTACACACAGACACACACACAGACACTTACAGACACTTAATCACACACACACAGACACTTGCACAAAGACACTTACACACACACAGACACTCACACACAGACACTTCCACACAGACACAGACACACACACACACAGATGCACACAGACACTTACACACACACAGAGACACTTACATATAGACACACACACAAAGACACTTAGACGCAGACACTTACACACAGACACACAGACACTTACACACAGACACAGACACTTACACACACACAGACACTTACACACATGCACACAGACACTTACACACACACACACACACTTACACACAGACTCTTACACACACACACACAGACACTCACAGACACTTACACACACACACACAGACACACACACACAGACACAGACACTTACACACAGACACTTACACAAAGACACTTACACAGACACACAGACACTTACACACAGACATTTCCACATACACAGAGACACACACACACACAGACACACACAGGCACTTACACACACACACAGACACAGACACACACACACAGACACTTACACACGGAGCGTTACACAAGGACACTTACACACACACAGAGACACTTACACACACACAGAGACACTTACACACACACACACACACACAATTACACACAGACACTTACACACACACAGAGACACTTACACACAGACACATCCACACACACACAGGCACTTACACACAGACACACACACAGAGACAAACACACATACACAAACAGACATTTACACACACACACACTGACACTTACACACACACACAGACACTTACACGCACACATTTACGCACACACAGGCACTTACACACACACACAGACACTTACACACACAGACACACACTTACACACAGACACACACACACGCACTTACACACACACACACAGACACTTACACACACACACACACACAGAGACACTTACACACACACACACACACACACACACACACACACACACACAGACCCTAACACACACACACAGACACTTACACACACACACAGAGACACTTACACACACACACTTACACATACACAGAGACTTACACACACACAGAGAAACTTACACACACACACACTCTAAGACACACACACACACGCAGAGACACTCACACACACACACTTCCACACACACACAGACAATTACACACAGACACAGACACAGACACACACACACACACACACACACACACACACTTACACACACACGCTTACACACACACAAACACACACACAGACGCTTACACACAGACACACACACACACAGACACACACACACAGACACTTACACACACACAGAGACACTTACACACACACGCTTACACACACACACACAGACACACACACACAGAGACGCTTACACACAGACACACACACAGACTTACACACAGACACACACAGACACTTACAGACACTTAATCTCACACACACACAGACACTTGCACAAAGACACTTACACACACACAGACACTTACACACAGACACACACAAAGAGACAAACACACATACACAAACAGACATTTACACACACACACACTGACACTTACACACACACACACAGACACTTACACGCACACATTTACGCACACACAGGCACTTACACACACACACAGACACTTACACACACAGACACACACTTACACACAGACACACACACACTCACTTACACACACACACACAGACACTTACACACACACACACACACAGAGACACTTACACACACACACACACACACACACACACACACACACACACACACACACACAGACCCTAACACACACACACAGACACTTACACACACACACAGAGACACTTACACACAGACACACTTACACATACACAGAGACTTACACACAGACACAGACACACACACAGACACTTACACACACACAGACACTTACACACAGACACTTCCACAGTCACAGACACACACACACACACAGACACAAACAGACACTTACACACACACACACAGACACACACACACACACACACACTTACACACAGACTCTTACACACACACACACAGACACTTACACACAGACACTTCCACACACACACACAGACACACACACAGGGACATAAACACACACACAAACAGGCATTTACACACACACACTGACACACACACACACACAGACACTTACACACAGAGACTTACACACACACACAGACACACACAGACACACAGGAACACATACACAGACACACACAGACACACACACACAGACAGACACTCACACACACACACACACAGACTTACACAAAGACACTTACACAGACACACACACACACAGACACACACAGACACTTACACACACAAAGAGACACTTACACACAGACACTTACACACACACACACAGACACACACAGACACACACAGACACACAGACACAAACACACACAGACACTTCCACACACACACACACTTCCGCACACTAACACACAATTACACACAGACACTTCCACACACACACAGACACTTACACACAGACACACACATAGAGACACACACACACACACAAACAGACATATTACACACACACACACTGACACTTAGACACACACACAGACACTTAGACGCACACATTTACACACACGGAGGCACTTACACACACACACAGACACTTACACACACACAGAGACACTTACACACACTCAGACACTTACACACACACACACACACACTTACACACAGACACACACATAGAGACACTTAAACACAGACACTTCCACACACACACAGACGCTTACACACAGACACACACACACTTACGCACAGACACACACATAGAGACACTTAAACACAGACACTTCCACACACACACAGACGCTTACACACAGACACACACACACACACAGACACAGAGACACGGACAGACACACAGAGACACTTACACACACACACACACACTTTCACAGACACACACAGACACACACACACACAGACACTTACACACAGACACAGACGCACACACAGACACACACACACAGACACTTACACACACACACACACAGACACTTACACACACACGCTTACACACACACAGAGACAGACACACACACACAGACACACACACACACAGACACACACACACAGACAGACAGACACACACACACACAGACTTTCACACAGACACTTATACACACATAGACACTTAGAGACACTTAATCACACACACACAGACACTTGCGCACAGACACTTACACAGACACACAGACACTTACACACAGACACTTCCACAGACACAGAGACACACACACACACACAGACACACACACACAGACACTTACACACTGACACGTACACACAGACACTTACACAGACACAGAGACACTTACACACAGACACTTCCACACACACACAGACACTTATACACAGACACACACACAGAGACACACACACACACATAAACAGACATTTACACACACACACACACTGGCACTCACACACACACACAGATACACACACACAGACACTTACACACAGACACTTCCACACACACAGAGACACACACACACAGACACTTACACACACACACAGAGACACACAGACACCCAAACAGACACTTACACACAGACACTTACACAAAGACACTTACACACACACAGAGACACTTACACACACACACACACAAACACACAATTACACACAGACACTTACACACACATAGAGACACTTACACACACACACACACACACAGACACACACACACAGACACTTACACACAGACACTTCCACACACACACAGACACTTCCACACAGACACACACACACACAAACAGACATTTACACACACACTGACACTTACACACACACACAGACACTTACACACACACAGACACTTACACACACACACACAGACACTTACACACACACACACACACTTCCACACAGTCTCTTATACACACACACAGAGACACTTGCACACAGACACTTACACACACACACACACTTCCGCACACTAACACACAATTACACACAGACACTTACACACACACAGAGACACTTACACACAGACACTTACACACAGACACTTACACACAGACACACTTACACACACACAGACACTTACACACAGACACTTACACACAGGCACTTCCACGCACACACAGAGACTTACACACAGACACACACACAGAGACACACACACACACACAAACAGACATGTACACACACACACACTGACACTTAGACCCACACACAGACAATTAGACGCACACATTTACACACACGCAGGGACTTACACACACAGACACTTACAGACACACACACACAGAGACACTTACACACAGAAACTTACACACAGACACACAGACACTTAAACACACACACAGACACTTACACACACTCAGACTCTTACACACACACACACACACTTACACACTGACACA
Source organism: Podargus strigoides (assembly GCA_028020825.1). NCBI lineage: Eukaryota > Metazoa > Chordata > Aves > Caprimulgiformes > Podargidae > Podargus > Podargus strigoides. The sequence continues at coordinate 40,112,133 of CM051662.1, forward strand.
CACACAGAGACACTTAAACACAGACACTTCCAGACACACACAGACGCTTACACACAGACACACACACACACACAGACACACACACACACACACAGACACACACAGACACTTTCACACACACACACAGACACACACACACACAGACACTTACACACAGACACAGACACACACACAGACACTTACACACACACACACAGAGACACTTACACACACACACACACAGACACTTAAACACACACGCTCACACACACACACAGACAGACAGAAACACACACAGACTTACACACCGACACTTATACACACATAGACACTTAGAGACACTTATTCACACACACACAAACACACACACACAGACACACACACACACAGACACTTACAAACACACGCTTACACACACACACACACACAGACACACACACACAAACACACACACAGACACACACACACACAGACACACACACACAGACACACACAGGCACTTACACACACACGCTTACACACACACATACACAGACGCTTACACACAGACACACACACATACTTACACACAGACGCACACACAGACACTTAATCACACACACAGAGACACTTGCATAAAGACACTTATACACACGCAGACACTTACACACTGACACTTCCACACACACACAGACACACACACACACAGAGACACACAGACACTTACACACACACAGAGACACTTACACATAGACACTTACACACACACAGACACTTACACGCAGACACTTATACACAGACACACAGACACTAACACACACACACAGACACTTACACACACACAGACACTTACACACACGCACACAGACACTTACACACACACACACACACTTACACACAGACTCTTACACACACACACAGAGACACTTACACACAGACACTTAAACACAGACACTTACACACAGACACACTTACACACACACAGACACTTACACACAGGCACAGACATACACACAGACACTTACACACACACAGACACTTACACACAGACACTTCCACAGACACAGACACACACACACACACAGACACAAACAGACACTTACACACACACACACAGACACACACACACTCACACACACTTACACACAGACTCTTACACACACACAGACACTTACACACAGACACTTCCACACACACACACAGACACACACACAGGGACATAAACACACACACAAACAGGCATTTACACACACACACTGACACACACACACACACAGACACTTACACACAGAGACTTACACACACACACAGACACACACAGACACACAGGAACACAGACACAGACACACACAGACACACACACACAGACAGACACTCACACACACACACACACAGACTTACACACAGACACTTACACAGACACACAGACACACACACACACAGACACACACAGACACTTACACACACACAGAGACATTTACACACAGACACTTACACACACACACACAGACACACACAGACACACACAGACACACAGACACAAACACACACAGACACTTCCACACACACACACACTTCCGCACACTAACACACAATTACACACAGACACTTCCACACACACACAGACACTTACACACAGACACACACATAGAGACACACACACACACACAAACAGACATTTTACACACACACACACTGACACTTAGACACACACACAGACACTTAGACGCACACATTTACACACACGGAGGCACTTACACACACACACAGACACTTACACACACACAGAGACACTTACACACACTCAGACACTTACACACACACACACACACACACTTACACACAGACACACACATAGAGACACTTAAACACAGACACTTCCACACACACACAGACGCTTACACACAGACACACACACACTTACGCACAGACACACACATAGAGACACTTAAACACAGACACTTCCACACACACACAGACGCTTACACACAGACACACACACACACACAGACACAGAGACAGGGACACACACACACACACAAACACAGACACACACACACAGACAGACACACACACACACAGACGCTTACACACAGACACACACACAGACTTACACACAGACACACACACAGACACTTACAGACACTTAATCACACACACACAGACACTTGCACAAAGACACTTACACACACACAGACACTCACACACAGACACTTCCACACAGACACAGACACACACACACACAGATGCACACAGACACTTACACACACACAGAGACACTTACATATAGACACACACACACAGACACTTAGACGCAGACACTTACACACAGACACACAGACACTTACACACAGACACAGACACTTACACACACACAGACACTTACACACACGCACACAGACACTTACACACACACACACACACTTACACACAGACTCTTACACACACACACACAGACACACACAGACACTTACACACACACACACAGACACACACACACAGACACAGACACTTACACACAGACACTTACACAAAGACACTTACACAGACACACAGACACTTACACACAGACATTTCCACATACACAGAGACACACACACACACAGACACACACAGGCACTTACACACACACACAGACACAGACACACACACACAGACACTTACACACGGACCGTTACTCAAAGACACTTACACACACACAGAGACACTTACACACACACACACACACACACACAAACACACAATTACACACAGACACTTACACACACACAGAGACACTTACACACAGACACATCCACACACACAGAGACACTTACACACAGACACACACACAGAGACAAACACACATACACAAAGAGACATTTACACACACACACACTGACACTTACACACACACACAGACACTTACACGCACACATTTACGCACACACAGGCACTTACACACACACACAGACACTTACACACACAGACACACACTTACACACAGACACACACGCACGCACTTACACACACACACACAGACACTTACACACACACACACACACAGAGACACTTACACACACACACACACACACACACACACACACACACAGACCCTAACACACACACACAGACACTTACACACACACACACAGACACTTACACACACACACTTACACATACACAGAGACTTACACACACACAGAGAAACTTACACACACACACACACTTAGACACACACACACGCAGAGACACTCACACACACACACTTCCACACACACACAGAGACACTTACACACACACACTTCCACACACACACAGACAATTACACACAGACACACAGACACAGACACACACACACACACACAGACACTTACACACACACGCTTACACACACACAAACACACACACAGACGCTTACACACAGACACACACACACACAGACACACACACACAGACACTTACACACACAGAGACACTTACTCACACACGCTTACACACACACACACAGACACACACACACACAGACGCTTACACACAGACACACACACAGACACTTACAGACACTTAATCACACACACACAGACACTTGCACAAAGACACTTACACACACACAGACACTCACACACAGACACTTCCACACAGACACAGACACACACACACACAGACACTTACACACACACAGAGACACTTACATATAGACACTTACACACACACAACACAGACACTTAGACGCAGACACTTATACACAGACACACAGACACTTACACACAGACACAGACACTTACACACACACAGACACTTACACACACACACAGACACTTACACACACACACACACTTAGACACACACACAGACACACACACACACTTCCAAACACACCCAGAGACACTTACACACAGACACTTCCACACAGACACACAGACACTTCCACACACACACACACTGACAGTTACACACACACACACACACACACTCACACGCTTACACACAGACACACACACACACAGACACACACACACACAGACACACACAGACACACACAGACACACACACAGACACTTACAGAAACTTAATCGCACACACACAGACACTTGCACAGAGACACTTATGCACACACAGACACTTACACACAGACAGTTCCACACACACACAGACACACACAGAGACTTACACACACACAGAGACACTTGCACATAGACACATACACACACACAGACACTTACACGCAGACACTTACACACAGACACACAGACACTTACACACAGACACAGACACATACACACACACAGACACTTACACACACGCACACAGACACTTACACACACACACACACACACTTACACACAGACTCTTACACACACACACAGAGACACTTGCACACAGACAGTTCCACACACACACACAGACACACACACACACACAGACACTTACACACAGTCACAGACACACACAGACACACACACAGACACTTACACAAACACAGACACTTACACACACACACAGACACACACATACACACAGGAACACAGACACAGACACACACAGACACAGACACACAGACACTTACACAGACACACAAACACTTATACACAGACACTTCCACACACACACAGACACACACACACACAGACACACACAGACACTTACACACACACACACAGACACACACAGACACACACAGACACACAGGCACAAACACACACACAGAGACACTTACACACAGGCACTTCCACACACACACAGAGACTTACACACAGACACACACACAGAGACACACACACACACACAAACAGACATGTACACACACACACACTGACACTTAGAAACACACACAGATACTTAGACGCACACATTTACACACACGCAGGCTCTTACACACACCGGCACTTACAGACACACACACACAGAGACACTTACACACAGACACTTACACACAGACACACAGACACTTACACACACACACAGACACTTACACACACTCAGACTCTTACACACACTCACACACACTTACACACTGACACACACACAGAGACACTTAAACACAGACACTTCCAGACACACACAGACGCTTACACACAGACACACACACAGACACAGACACACACAGACACTTACACACACACACACAGACACACACAGACACAGACACACACACAGACACTTACACACACACACACACAGACACTTACACACACACACACACAGACACTAACACACACACACAAACACACACACACAGACACTTACACACACACAGACACTTACACACAGACACTTACACAGACACACAGACACTTTCACACAGACACTTCCACATACACAGAGACACACACACACACAGACACACACAGACACTTACACACACACAGAGACACTTACACACAGACACTTACACACACACAGAGACTCACACAGACACTTACACACACACACACAGACACACACACACAGACACAGACACTTACACACAGACACTTTCACAAAGACACTTCCACATACACAGAGACACACACACACACAGACACACACAGACACTTACACACACACAGAGACACACACACACACACACACACACAAACACACAATTACACACAGACACTTACACACACACAGAGACACTTACACACAGACACTTACACACACACAGAGACTCACACAGACACTTACACACACACACACAGACACACACACACACAGACACACACACACACAGACGCTTACACACAGACACACACACAGACTTACACACAGACACACACAGACACTTACAGACACTTAATCACACACACACAGACACTTGCACAAAGACACTTACACACACACAGACACTCACACACAGACACTTACACACACACACAGACACACACACACACAGACACTTACACACACACAGAGACACTTACATATAGACACTTACACACACACAACACAGACACTTAGACGCAGACACTAATACACAGACACACAGACACTTACACACAGACACAGACACTTACACACACACACACACAGAGACACACACAGAGAGAAATTTACACACACACACACAGACACTTACACACAGTCACAGACACACACAGACACACACACAGACACTTACACAAACACAGACACTTACACACACACACAGACACACACATACACACAGGAACACAGACACAGACACACACAGACACAGACACACAGACACTTACACAGACACACAGACACTTATACACAGACACTTCCACACACACAGAGACACACACACACACAGACACACACAGAAACTTACACACACACACACAGACACACACAGACACACACAGACACACAGGCACAAACACACACACAGAGACACTTACACACAGGCACTTCCACACACACACAGAGACTTACACACAGACACACACACAGAGACACACACACACACACAAACAGACATGTACACACACACACACTGACACTTAGAAACACACACAGATACTTAGACGCACACATTTACACACACGCAGGCACTTACACACACAGACACTTACAGACACACACACACAGAGACACTTACACACAGACACTTACACACAGACACACAGACACTTACACACACACACAGACACTTACACACACTCAGACTCTTACACACACTCACACACACTTACACACTGACACACACACAGAGACACTTAAACACAGACACTTCCAGACACACACAGACGCTTACACACAGACACACACACAGACACAGACACACACAGACACTTACACACACACACACAGACACACACAGACACAGACACACACACAGACACTTACACACACACACACACAGACACTTACACACACACACACACAGACACTTACACACACACACAAACACACACACACAGACACTTACACACACACAGAGACACTTACATATAGACACTTACACACACACAACACAGACACTTAGACGCAGACACTAATACACAGACACACAGACACTTACACACAGACACAGACACTTACACACACACACAGAGACACACACAGAGAGAAATTTACACACACACACACAGACACTTACACACAGTCACAGACACACACAGACACACACACAGACACTTACACAAACACAGACACTTACACACACACACAGACACACACATACACACAGGAACACAGACACAGACACACACAGACACAGACACACAGACACTTACACAGACACTTATACACAGACACTTCCACACACACACAGACACACACACACACAGACACACACAGAAACTTACACACACACACACAGACACACACAGACACACACAGACACACAGGCACAAACACACACACAGAGACACTTACACACAGGCACTTCCACACACACACAGAGACTTACACACAGACACACACACAGAGACACACACACACACACAAACAGACATGTACACACACACACACTGACACTTAGAAACACACACAGATACTTAGACGCACACATTTACACACACGCAGGCACTTACACACACAGACACTTACAGACACACACACACAGAGACACTTACACACAGACACTTACACACAGACACACAGACACTTACACACACACACAGACACTTACACACACTCAAACTCTTACACACACTCACACACACTTACACACTGACACACACACTGAGACACTTAAACACAGACACTTCCAGACACACACAGACGCTTACACACAGACACACACACAGACACAGACACACACAGACACTTACACACACACACACAGACACACACAGACACAGACACACACACAGACACTTACACACACACACACACAGACACTTACACACACACACACACAGACACTTACACACACACACAAACACACACACACAGACACTTACACACACACAGACACTTACACACAGACACTTACACAGACACAGAGACTCACACAGACACAGACACACACAGACACTTACACACACACAGAGACACTTACACACAGACACTTACACACACACAGAGACTCACACAGACACTTACACACACACACACAGACACACACACACAGACACAGACACTTACACACAGACACTTTCACAAAGACACTTCCACATACACAGAGACACACACACACACAGACACACACAGACACTTACACACACACAGAGACACACACACACACACACACACACAAACACACAATTACACACAGACACACACCCACACAGACACACACACACAGACACACACACACACAGACACACACACACACAGACGCTTACACACAGACACACACACAGACTTACACACAGACACACACAGACACTTACAGACACTTAATCACACACACACAGACACTTGCATAAAGACACTTACACACACACAGACACTCACACACAGACACTTCCACACAGACACAGACACACACACACACAGACACTTACACACACACAGAGACACTTACATATAGACACTTACACACACACAACACAGACACTTAGACGCAGACACTAATACACAGACACACAGACACTTACACACAGACACAGACACTTACACACACACACACACAGAGACACACACAGAGAGAAATTTACACACACACACACAGACACTTACACACACACACAGACACTAACACACACACACAAAGACACTTACACACACACACACACTTAGACACACACACAGACACACACACACACTTCCACACACACCCAGAGACACTTACACACAGACACTTCCACACAGACACACAGACACTTCCACACACACACACACTGACACTTACACACACACACACACACACACACACACACACACACACACACACGCTTACACACAGACACACACACACACAGACACACACAGACACACACAGACACACACACAGACACTTACAGAAACTTAATCGCACACACACAGACACTTGCACAGAGACACTTACGCACACACAGACACTTACACACAGACAGTTCCACACACACACAGACACACACAGACACTTACACACACACAGAGACACTTGCACATAGACACATACACACACACAGACACTTACACGCAGACACTTACACACAGACACACAGACACTTACACACAGACACAGACACTTACACACACACAGACACTTACACACACGCACACAGACACTTACACACACACACACACACTTACACACAGACTCTTACGCACACACACACAGACACTCACAGACACTTACACACACACACACAGACACACACACACAGGCACAGACACTTACACACAGACACTTACACAAAGACACTTACACAGACACACAGACACTTACACACAGACATTTCCACATACACAGAGACACACACACACACAGACACACACAGGCACTTACACACACACACAGACACAGACACACACACACAGACACTTACACACGGACCGTTACACAAAGACACTTACACACACACAGAGACACTTACACACACACACACACACACACAAACACACAATTACACACAGACACTTACACACACACAGAGACACTTACACACAGACACATCCACACACACACAGACACTTACACACAGACACACACACAGAGACAAACACACATACACAAACAGACATTTACACACACACACACTGACACTTACACACACACACAGACACTTACACGCACACATTTACGCACACACAGGGACTTACACACACACAGAGACACTTACACACACACACACACACACACACACACACACAGACCCTAACACACACACACAGACACTTACACACACACACAGAGACACTTACACACACACACTTACACATACACAGAGACTTACACACACACAGAGAAACTTCCACACACACACACACTTAGACACACACACACACGCAGAGACACTCACACACACACACTTCCACACACACACAGAGACACTTACACACACACACTTCCACACACACACAGACAATTACTCACAGACACACACACACACACACACACACACACACACACACACACAGACACTTACACACACGCGCTTACACACACACAAACCCACACACAGACGCTTACACACAGACACACACACAGACTTACACACAGACACACAGAGACACTTACAGACACTTAATCACACACACACAGACACTTGCACAAAGACACTTAGACACACACAGACACTCACACACAGACACTTCCACACAGACACAGACACACACACACAGAGACACTTACACACACACAGAGACACTTACATATAGACACTTACACACACACAACACAGACACTTAGACGCAGACACTTATACACAGACACACAGACACTTACACGCAGACACAGACACTTACACACACACAGACACTTACACACACACACAGACACTTACACACACACACACACAGAGACACACACAGAGAGAAATTTGCACACACACACACAGACACTTACACACACACACAGACACTAACAGACACACACAAAGACACTTACACACACACACACACTTAGACACACACACAGACACACACACACACTTCCACACACACCCAGAGACACTTACACACAGACACTTCCACACAGACACACAGACACTTCCACACACACACAGACACTTACACACACTCAGACTCTTACACACACTCACACACACTTACACACTGACACACACACAGAGACACTTAAACACAGACACTTCCAGACACACACAGACGCTTACACACAGACACACACACACACACAGACACACACACACACAGACACACACAGACACTTACACACACACACACAGACACACACAGACACAGACACACACACAGACACTTACACACACACACACACAGACACTTACACACACACACAAACACACACACACAGACACTTACACACACACACACACAGACACTTACACACAGACACTTACACAGACACACAGACACTCACACACAGACACTTCCACACAGACACAGACACACACACACACAGACACTTCCACATACACAGAGACACACACACACACAGACACACACAGACACTTACACACACACAGAGACACTTACACACAGACACTTACACACACACAGAGACTCACACAGACACTTACACACACACACACAGACACACACACACAGACACAGACACTTACACACAGACACTTTCACAAAGACACAGACACACACACACACAGACACTTACACACAGACACCGACACACAAAGACACACACACAGACACTTACACACACACAGACACTTACACACACACACAGACACACACAGACACACAGACACTTATACACAGACACTTCCACACACACACACACACACACACACAGACACACACAGACACTTACACACACACACACAGACACACACAGACACACACAGACACACACAGACGCACAGGCACAAACACACACAGACACTTACACACACACACACACACACTTCCGCACACTAACACACAATTACACACAGACACTTACACACACACAGAGACACTTACACACAGGCACTTCCACACACACACAGAGACTTACACACAGACACACACACAGAGACACACACACACACACAAACAGACATGTACACACACACACACTGACACTTAGACACACACACAGACACTTAGACGCACACATTTACACACACGCAGGCACTTACACACACAGACACTTACAGACACACACACAGAGACACTTACACACAGACACACAGACACTTACACACACACACAGAGACACTTACACACAGACACTTCCACACACACACAGACACTTACACACAGACACAGACACACACAGACACTCAGACACTTACACAGAGGCACTTACACAAACACACTTAAATTTACAGACACAGACACGCAACACACAGACACACACGGACACTTACACACACACAGAGACACTTACACACAGACACTTACACACACTTACACACACACACACACACACACTTACACACATACACTTCCACACATACACAGACACACACAGAAACACACACAGAGACACAGACACACACACACAGACATTTACACACACACACACTGACACTTACACACACACACAGACACTTACACACACGTACACAGTTACATACGCACACACAGACACTTACACACACACACAGACACTTACACACACCCATTTGCACACACAGAGACACACACACACACTCACACACACATAGACAGACACACACACACAGACGGACACACACACACACACACACAGAGACTTACACACAGACACACACAAACAGTGAGACACTTACACACAGACACTTACACACACACACACGCTTACACACAGACACACACAAACAGTGAGACACTTACACACAGACACTTACACACACACACAGACACTCACACACACACACACACTTACACACAGACACACAGAGACACTTACACACAGACACTTACACACAGACACACAGACACTTACACACACAGACACTTACACACAGACACACACAGAGAGACACTTACACACAGACACTTCCACACACACGCACACACTTACACACAGACACACACACACAGAGACACTTACACACAGACACTTACACACACTTACACACACGCACACACACAAACTTACACACAGACACTTACACACACACAGAGACACTTACACACACACACAGAGACAGTTACACACACACACACTGAGACTTAGACACTCAGACACTTACACATACTGAGACACTTACACACACTTGCACACACACACAGACACTTACACAGAGACACACACACAAAGAAACTTACACACACACACAGACACTTACACACACACACACAGACACTTACACACACACACACAGAGACACACACACAGAGACACTTACACACACACACACACAGAGACACTTACACACACACAGACACTTACACACACACACTAACACATACACAGGCACTTACACACACACAGAGACACACACACACACACACTTAGACACACACACTTCCACACACACACAGAGACACTTCCACACAGACACTTCCACACACACACAGACAGACACTTACACATACACGCTTACACACACACACACACAGACGCTTACACACAGACACACACACACACAATCACACACACACACAGACACACACAGACAGTTACACACACACACAGACACTTATACGCACACGCTTACACACACACAGACACACACACACACACAGACACACACACACACAGACGCTTACACACAGACACACACACAGACTTACACACAGACACACACACAGACACTTACAGACACTTAATCACACACACACAGACACTTGCACAAAGACACTTACACACACACAGACACTCACACACAGACACTTCCACACAGACACAGACACACACACACACAGATGCACACAGACACTTACACACACACAGAGACACTTACATATAGACACACACACACAGACACTTAGACGCAGACACTTACACACAGACACACAGACACTTACACACAGACACAGACACTTACACACACACAGACACTTACACACACGCACACAGACACTTACACACACACACACACACTTACACACAGACTCTTACACACACACACACAGACACACACAGACACTTACACACACACACACAGACACACACACACAGACACAGACACTTACACACAGACACTTACACAAAGACACTTACACAGACACACAGACACTTACACACAGACATTTCCACATACACAGAGACACACACACACACAGACACACACAGGCACTTACACACACACACAGACACAGACACACACACACAGACACTTACACACGGACCGTTACACAAAGACACTTACACACACACAGAGACACTTACACACACACACACACACACACACAAACACACAATTACACACAGACACTTACACACACACAGAGACACTTACACACAGACACATCCACACACACAGAGACACTTACACACAGACACACACACAGAGACAAACACACATACACAAAGAGACATTTACACACACACACACTGACACTTACACACGCACACAGACACTTACACGCACACATTTACGCACACACAGGCACTTACACACACACACAGACACTTACACACACAGACACACACTTACACACAGACACACACGCACACACTTACACACACACACACAGACACTTACACACACACACACACACACAGAGACACTTACACACACACACACACACACACACACACACACACAGACCCTAACACACACACACACTTACACACACACACACAGACACTTACACACACACACTTACACATACACAGAGACTTACACACACACAGAGAAACTTACACACACACACACACTTAGACACACACACACGCAGAGACACTCACACACACACACTTCCACACACACACAGAGACACTTACACACACACACTTCCACACACACACAGACAATTACACACAGACACACAGACACACACACACACACACACACACAGACACTTACACACACACGCTTACACACACACAAACACACACACAGACGCTTACACACAGACACACACACACACAGACACACACACACAGACACTTACACACACAGAGACACTTACTCACACACGCTTACACACACACACACAGACACACACACACACAGACGCTTACACACAGACACACACACAGACTTACACACAGACACACACAGACACTTACAGACACTTAATCACACACACACAGACACTTGCACAAAGACACTTACACACACACAGACACTCACACACAGACACTTCCACACAGACACAGACACACACACACACAGACACTTACACACACACAGAGACACTTACATATAGACACTTACACACACACAACACAGACACTTAGACGCAGACACTTATACACAGACACACAGACACTTACACACAGACACAGACACTTACACACACACAGACACTTACACACACACACAGACACTTACACACACACACACACAGAGACACACACAGAGAGAAATTTACACACACACACACAGACACTTACACACACACACAGACACTAACACACACACACAAAGACACTTACACACACACACACACTTAGACACACACACAGACACACACACACACTTCCACACACACCCAGAGACACTTACACACAGACACTTCCACACAGACACACAGACACTTCCACACACACACACACTGACAGTTACACACACACACACACACACACTCACACGCTTACACACAGACACACACACACACAGACACACACACACACAGACACACACAGACACACACAGACACACACACAGACACTTACAGAAACTTAATCGCACACACACAGACACTTGCACAGAGACACTTACGCACACACAGACACTTACACACAGACAGTTCCACACACACACAGACACACACAGAGACTTACACACACACAGAGACACTTGCACATAGACACATACACACACACAGACACTTACACGCAGACACTTACACACAGACACACAGACACTTACACACACACACAGACACATACACACACACAGACACTTACACACACGCACACAGACACTTACACACACACACACACACTTACACACAGACTCTTACACACACACACAGAGACACTTGCACACAGACACTTCCACACACACACACAGACACACACACACACACAGACACATACACACAGTCACAGACACACACAGACACACACACAGACACTTACACAAACACAGACACTTACACACACACACAGACACACACATACACACAGGAACACAGACACAGACACACACAGACACAGACACACAGACACTTACACAGACACACAGACACTTATACACAGACACTTCCACACACACACAGACACACACACACACAGACACACACAGACACTTACACACACACACACAGACACACACAGACACACACAGACACACAGGCACAAACACACACACAGAGACTTACACACAGACACACACACAGAGACACACACACACACACAAACAGACATGTACACACACACACACTGACACTTAGAAACACACACAGATACTTAGACGCACACATTTACACACACGCAGGCACTTACACACACCGACACTTACAGACACACACACACACAGAGACACTTACACACAGACACTTACACACAGACACACAGACACTTACACACACACACAGACACTTACACACACTCAGACTCTTACACACACTCACACACACTTACACACTGACACACACACAGAGACACTTAAACACAGACACTTCCAGACACACACAGACGCTTACACACAGACACACACACAGACACAGACACACACAGACACTTACACACACACACACAGACACACACAGACACAGACACACACACAGACACTTACACACACACACACACAGACACTTACACACACACACACACAGACACTTACACACACACACAAACACACACACACAGACACTTACACACACACAGACACTTACACACAGACACTTACACAGACACACAGACACTTTCACACAGACACTTCCACATACACAGAGACACACACACACACAGACACACACAGACACTTACACACACACAGAGACACTTACACACAGACACTTACACACACACACACTTACACAGAGACACACACACAGAGACACACACACACAGACACACACACACACACAAACATTTACACACACACACACACTGACAGTTACACACACACACAGACACTTACACGGACATATTTACACACACACAGGCACTTACATACACACTCAGACACTTACACACACACACACACACTTAGACACACACACAGACACTTCCACACAGACACAGACACACTCACAGGCACTTACACACACAGACACTTACACACACACACACACACTTACACACAGACACACACACAGGGACACTTACACACAGACACACACACACACACACAAACAGACATTTACACACACATTGACACTTACACACACACACAGACACAGACACACACAGACACTAAGACACTTACACACAGACACTTACACACACACACTTACAATTACAGGCACAGACACGCAACACACAGACACACACAGACACTTACACACACACAGAGACACTTACACAGACACTTACACACACTTACACACACACACACACACACACACACACATACACACATACACTTCCACACACACACAGACTCTTACACACAGAAACACACACAGAGACACACACACACACAGACATTTACACACACACACACTGACACTTACACACAGGCACAGACACTTGCACACACACACAGAGACAGTTACACTCACGCACAGTGAGACTTACACAGACACTCAGACACTTACACACACATACTGAGACACTTACACACACTTGCACACACACACAGACACACAGAGACACGCACACACAGAAACTTACACACACACAGAGACACTTACACACACACAGACAGACACTTACACACGCACACACACACAGACAGAAACTTACACACACACACACACACAGAGACACACACAGAGAAACTTACACACACACACACACACACACAGACACTTACACACACAGACAGACACTTACACACACACAGAGACACTTACACACACACACACACTTAGGCACACACACACACACACAGAGACCTACACACACAGAGACACTTACACACACGCGCTTACACACACAGAGACACACACACAGACGCTTACACACAGACACACACACACACACACAGAGACACACAGACACTTACACACAGACACACACACACAGACACTTACACGCACAGACACTTACACACACACACAGACACAAACACACACACACACACACACACAGTAACACACACACACACACGCACACACACACAGACACACACACACACTTAGACACACACAGACACTTACACACACACAAACACACACACAGACACACACACAGACACTTACACACACAGACACTTACACACAGACACTTACAGACACACAGACACTTACACACGCACACAGACACAGAGACACACACACAGACAATTACACACAGACACACACACACAAACTCTTACACACACACACAGAGACACACACAGACACAAACACTTACACACACACACACACTCACACACAGACACTTTCACACACATTGAGACACTTACACACATACACTTCCACACACACACAGACACTTACACACAGAAACACACACAGAGACACACACACACAGACACTTACACACACTCAGACTCTTACACACACACACACACACTTTCACACTGACACACACACAGAGACACTTAAACACAGACACTTCCAGACACACACAGACGCTTACACACAGACACACACACACACACAGACACACACACACACACACAGACACACACAGACACTTACACACACACACAGAGACACTTTCACACACACACACAGACACACACACACACAGACACTTACACACAGACACAGACACACACACAGACACTTACACACACACACACAGACACTTACACACACACGCTCACACACACACACAGACAGACAGAAACACACACAGACTTACACACAGACACTTATACACACATAGACACTTAGAGACACTTATTCACACACACACAAACACACACACAGACACACACACACACACACAGACACTTACACACACACGCTTACACACACACACACACACACAGACGCTTACACACAAACACACACACAGACACACACACACACAGACACACACAGACACTTACACACACACGCTTACACACACACACACACAGACACACACACACACAGACGCTTACACACAGACACACACACATACTTACACACAGACAGACACACAGACACTTACAGACACTTAATCACACACACACAGACACTTGCACAAAGACACTTATACACACATAGACACTTACACACAGACACTTCCACACACACAGACACTTCCACACAGACACACAGACACTTACACACAGACACAGACACTTACACAAAGACACTTACACACACACAGACACTCACACACAGCACTTCCACACAGACACAGACACACACACACACAAACACACACAGACACTTACACACACACAGAGACACTTACATATAGACACTTACACACACACAGACACTTAGACGCAGACACTTACACACAGACACACAGACACTTACACACAGACACAGACACTTATACACACACACACACAGACACTTACACACACGCACACAGACACATACACACACACACACACACTTACACACAGATTCTTACACACACACACAGAGACACTTACACACAGACACTTACACACAGACACTTACACACAGACACACTTACACACACACAGACACTTACACACAGACACACAGACACTTACACACACACACAGACACTTACACACACTCAGACTCGTACACACACACACACACACTTACACACTGACACACACACAGAGACACTTAAACACAGACACTTCCAGACACACACAGACGCTTACACACAGACACACACACACATACAGGGACACACACACACACACACAAACAGGCATTTACACACACACACACAGACACTTGCACATAGACACATACACACACCCACACAGACACGTACACACAGACACAGACACACACACAGACACTTACACACACACACACACAGACACATACACACACACGCTTGCACACACACACACACACACAGACGCTTACACACAAACACACACACAGACACACACACACACAGACACACACACACACACAGACTCTTACACACACACACAGAGACACTTACACACAGACACTTGCACACACACACACAGACACACACACAGGGACACACACACACACACAAACAGACATTTACACACACACACACTGACACTTAGACACACACACAGTCACTTAGATGCACACATTTACACACACGCAGGCACTTACACACACACACAGAGACTTACACACAGACACACACACACACACACAGACACTTACACACACACGCTCACACACGCACACAGACACACACACAGACACACACACACAGAAGGACAGACAGACACACACAGACTTACACACAGACACTTATACACACATAGACACTTAGAGACACTTATTCACACACACACAAACACACACACACAGACACTTACACACACACACACACAGACTCTTACACACACACGCTTACACACACACACACACACAGACGCTTACACACAAACACACACACAGACACACACACACACAGACACACACAGACACAGACACTTACACACACACGCTTACACACACACACAGACACACACACACACAGACGCTTACACACAGACACACACACATACTTACACACAGACACACACACAGACACTTAATCACACACAGACAGACACTTGCACAAAGACACTTATACACACACAGACACTTACACACAGACACTTCCACACACACACAGACACACACACACAGACACACACAGACACTTACACACACACAGAGACACTTACACATAGACACACACACACAGACACTTACACGCAGATACTTACACACAGACACAAACACTTACACACAGACACTTACACACACGCACTCAGACACTTACACACACACACACACACTTACACACAGACTCTTACACACACACACAGAGACACTTACACACAGACACTTGCACACACACACACAGACACACACACAGGGACACACACACACACACAAACAGACATTTACACGCACACACACACTGACACTTACACAGACACACACACACACACACACACAAAGACACTTACACACACACGCTCAAACACACACACAGACACTTACACACAGACACTTACACACACACAGAGACACTTACACACAGACACTTACACACACACACAGAGACACACACAGACACACACACACACACACACACAGACACACACACAGGGACACACACACACACACAAACAGACATTTACACGCACACACACACTGACACTTACACAGACACACACACACACACACACACAAAGACACTTACACACACACGCTCAAACACACACACAGACACTTACACACAGACACTTACACACACACAGAGACACTTACACACAGACACTTACACACACACACAGAGACACACACAGACACACACACACACACACACACAGACACACACACACAGACACAGACACTTACACACAGACACTTACACAAAGACACTTACACAGACACACAGACACTTACACACAGACACTTGCACATACACAGAGACACACACACACACAGACACACACAGACACTTACACACACACAGAGACACACACACACACACTTACACACACAAACACACAATTACACACAGACACTTACACACACACAGAGACACTTACACACAGACACTTACACACACAGACACTTACACAGAGACACACACACAGAGACACACACACACACACAAACAGACATTTACACACACACACACACTTACACACACACTCAGACACTTACACACACACACACACTTAGACACACACACAAACGCACAGACACTTACACACAGATACTTACACACAGACACACACTTACACACACACACACACAAACATTTACACACACACACACTGACAGTTACACACACACACAGACACTTACACTCACACATTTAAACACACACAGGCACTTACATACACACACAGACACTTACACACACACACACATTTAGACACACACACAGACACTTACACACAGACACTTACACGCAGACACACACTTACACACCCACACAGACACTTACACACACACACACACACACACACAGACACACACACAGAGACACTTACACACAGACACTTACACACACACACAGACACTTAGACACAGACACACACAGTCACTTAGACGCTTACACACAGGCACTTACACACACACACTTACAATTACAGACACAGACACGCAACACAAAGACACACACAGACACTTACACACGCACAGAGACACTTACACACAGACAGTTACACACACTTACACACACACACACACACACACATACACACATATACTTACACATACACACAGACACTTACACACAGACACACACACACAGACACTTACACACACACACACACACAAACATTTACACACACACACACACTGACAGTTACACACGCACACAGACACTTACACGGACACATTTACACACACACAGGCACTTACATACACACACAGACACTTACACACACACACACACACACACTTAGACACACACACAGACACTTCCACACAGACACAGACACACACAGACACAGACACACACACACACAGACACACACACACACACACTTACACACAGACACACACACAGGGACACTTACACACTGACACAGACACAGACACACACAGACACTAAGACACTTACACACAGGCACTTACACACACACACTTAAAATTACAGGCACAGACACGCAACACACAGACACACACAGACACTTACACACACACAGAGACACTTACACAGACACTTACACATACTTACACACACACACACACACACACACACATACACACATACACTTCCACACACACACAGACACTTACACACAGAAACACACACAGAGACACACACACACACAGACATTTACACACACACACACTGACACTTACACACAGGCACAGAAACTTACACACACACACATAGACAGTTACACTCACACACACTGAGACTTACACAGACACTCAGACACTTACACAAACATACTGAGACACTTACACACACTTGCACACACAGACAGACACACAGAGACACACACACACCGAAACTTACACACACACACAGACACTTACACACAGACACTTACACAGAGACACACACTTACACAAACACACAGACACTTACACACACACAGACACTTACACACACACACACAGACAAACATTTACACACACACACTGACAGTTGCACACACGCACAGACACTTACACCCACACACACAGACACTTACACACACACACACACACAGACACACACACAGAGAAATTTACACACACACACACACAGACACTTACACAAACACACAGACACTTACACACACACAGACACTTACACACACACAGACACTTACACACGCACACAGACACAGAGACACACACACAGACAATTACACACAGACACACACACACAAACTCTTACACACACACACAGAGACACACACAGACACAAACACTTACACACACACACACACTCACACACAGACACTTTCACACACATTGAGACACTTACACACATACACTTCCACACACACACAGACACTTACACACAGAAACACACACAGAGACACACACACACAGACACTTACACACACTCAGACTCTTACACACACACACACACACTTACACACTGACACACACACAGAGACACTTAAACACAGACACTTCCAGACACACACAGACGCTTACACACAGACACACACACACACACAGACACACACACACACACACAGACACACACAGACACTTACACACACACACAGAGACACTTTCACACACACACACAGACACACACACACACAGACACTTACACACAGACACACACAGACACTTACACACACACAGACACTTACACACACACGCTCACACACACACACAGACAGACAGAAACACACACAGACTTACACACAGACACTTATACACACATAGACACTTAGAGACACTTATTCACACACACACAAACACACACACAGACACACACTCACACACACAGACACTTACACACACACGCTTTCACACACACACACACACACAGACGCTTACACACAGACAAACACACACACAGACACACACACACACAGACACACACAGACACTTACACACACACGCTTACACACACACACACACAGACACACACACACACAGACGCTTACACACAGACACACACACATACTTACACACAGACAGACACACAGACACTTACAGACACTTAATCACACACACACAGACACTTGCACAAAGACACTTATACACACATAGACACTTACACACAGACACTTCCACACACACAGACACTTCCACACAGACACACAGACACTTACACACAGACACCGACACTTACACAAAGACACTTACACACACACAGACACTCACACACAGCACTTCCACACAGACACAGACACACACACACACAGACACACACAGACACTTACACACACACAGAGACACTTACATATAGACACTTACACACACACAGACACACAGACACTTACACACACGCACACAGACACATACACACACACACACACACTTACACACAGATTCTTACACACACACACAGAGACACTTACACACAGACACTTACACACAGACACTTACACACAGACACACTTACACACACACAGACACTTACACACAGACACACAGACACTTACACACAGACACAGACGCTTACACACACTCAGACTCGTACACACACACACACACACTTACACACTGACACACACACAGAGACACTTAAACACAGACACTTCCAGACACACACAGACGCTTACACACAGACACACACACACACACAGGGACACACACACACACACACACACACAAACAGGCATTTACACACACACACACAGGCACTTGCACATAGACACATACACACACCCACACAGACACGTACACACAGACACAGACACACACACAGACACTTACACACACACACACACAGACACATACACACACACGCTTGCACACACACACATACACACAGACGCTTACACACAAACACACACACAGACACACACACACACAGACACACACACACACACAGACACTTACACACACACACTGACACTTACACACAGACTCTTACACACACACACAGAGACACTTACACACAGACACTTGCACACACACACACAGACACACACACAGGGACACACACACACACACAAACAGACATTTACACACACACACACTGACAGTTAGACACACACACAGTCACTTAGATGCACACATTTACACACACGCAGGCACTTACACACACACACAGAGACTTACACACAGACACAGACACACACACAGACACTTACACACACACAGACACACACACACACACACAGACACTTACACACACACGCTCACACACGCACACAGACACACACACAGACACACACACACAGAAGGACAGACAGACACACACACAGACTTACACACAGACACTTATACACACATAGACACTTAGAGACACTTATTCACACACACACAAACACACACACACAGACACTTACACACACACACACACAGACTCTTACACACACACGCTTACACACACACACACACACACAGACGCTTACACACAAACACACACACAGACACACACACACACAGACACACACAGACACAGACACTTACACACACACGCTTACACACACACACAGACACACACACACACAGACGCTTACACACAGACACACACACATACTTACACACAGACACACACACAGACACTTAATCACACACGGACAGACACTTGCACAAAGACACTTATACACACACAGACACTTACACACAGACACTTCCACACACACACAGACACACACACACAGACACACACAGACACTTACACACACACAGAGACACTTACACATAGACACTTACACACACACACAGAGACACACACAGACACTTACACACACACACACACAGAGACACACACACACAGACAGAGACACTTACACACAGACACTTACACAAAGACACTTACACAGACACACAGACACTTACACACAGACACTTGCACATACACAGAGACACACACACACACAGACACACACACACACTTACACACACACAGAGACACACACACACACACTTACACACACAAACACACAATTACACACAGACACTTACACACACACAGAGACACTTACACACAGACACTTACACACACAGACACTTACACAGAGACACACACACAGAGACACACACACACACACAAACAGACATTTACACACACAAACACACTTACACACACACTCAGACACTTACACACACACACACACTTAGACACACACACAAACGCACAGACACTTACACACAGATACTTACACACAGACACACACTTACACACACACACACACAAACATTTACACACACACACACTGACAGTTACACACACACACAGACACTTACACTCACACATTTAAACACACACAGGCACTTACATACACACACAGACACTTACACACACACACACACTTAGACACACACACAGACACACACAGACACTTACACGCAGACACACACTTACACACCCACACAGACACTTACACACACACACTTACAATTACAGACACAGACACGCAACACAAAGACACACACAGACACTTACACACGCACAGAGACACTTACACACAGACAGTTACACACACTTACACACACACACACACACACATACACACATATACTTACACATACACACAGACACTTACACACAGACACACACACACAGACACTTACACACACACACACACACAAACATTTACACACACACACACACTGACAGTTACACACGCACACAGACACTTACACGGACACATTTACACACACACAGGCACTTACATACACACACAGACACTTACACACACACAGACACACACACTTAGACACACACACAGACACTTCCACACAGACACAGACACACACAGACACAGACACACACACACACAGACACACACACACACACACTTACACACAGACACACACACAGGGACACTTACACACAGACACAGACACAGACACACACAGACACTAAGACACTTACACACAGGCACTTACACACACACACTTAAAATTACAGGCACAGACACGCAACACACAGACACACACAGACACTTACACACACACACACACACATACACACATACACTTCCACACACACACAGACACTTACACACAGAAACACACACAGAGACACACACACACACAGACATTTACACACACACACACTGACACTTACACACAGGCACAGAAACTTACACACACACACATAGACAGTTACACTCACACACACTGAGACTTACACAGACACTCAGACACTTACACAAACATACTGAGACACTTACACACACTTGCACACACAGACAGACAGAGACACACACACACCGCAACTTACACACACACACAGACACTTACACACAGACACTTACACAGAGACACACACTTACACAAACACACAGACACTTACACACACACAGACACTTACACACACACACACAGACAAACATTTACACACACACACTGACAGTTGCACACACGCACAGACACTTACACCCACACACACAGACACTTACACACACACACACACACAGACACACACACAGAGAAATTTACACACACACACACACAGACACTTACACAAACACACAGACACTTACACACACACAGACACTTACACACACACACACACAGACACTTACACACACACACAAACACACACACACAGACACTTACACACACACACACACAGACACTTACAGACACTTACACAGACACACAGACACTTACACACAGACACTTCCACATACACAGAGACACACACACCCAGACACTTGCACAGAGACACTTATGCACACACAGACACTTACACACAGACAGTTCCACACACAGACACACACACACACAGACACACACAGACACTTACACACACACAGAGACACTTGCACATAGACACATACACACACACAGACACTTACACGCAGACACTTACACACAGACACACACAGACACAGACACTTCCACACACACAGACACTTACACACACGCACACAGACACTTACACACACATACACACACTTACACACATCTCTCACACACACACAGAGAGACACTTGCACACAGACACTTCCACACACACACACAGACACACACACAGGGACACACACACACACACAAACAGACATTTACACACACACTGACACACACACACACAGACACTTACACACAGACACAGACACACACAGACACACACACAGACACTTACACACACACAGACACTTACACACACACACAGACACACACAGACACACAGGAACACAGACACAGACACACACAGACACAGACGCACAGACACTTACACAGACACACAGACACTTATACACAGACACTTCCACACACACACAGACACACACACACACAGACACACACAGACACTTACACACACACACACACACTTACACACACACACACACTTACACACAGACTCTTACACACACACACAGAGACACTTGCACACAGACACTTCCACACACACACACAGACACACACACAGACACTTACACACACACACACACACACACAGACACACACAGACACACAGGAACACCTACACAGACACACACAGACACAGACACACAGACACTTACACAGACACACAGACACTTATACACAGACACTTACACACACACACAGACACACACAGACACACACAGACACAAACAGACACACAGGCACAAACACACACAGACACTTACACACACACACACACTTCCGCACACTAACACACAATTACACACAGACACTTACACACACACAGAGACACTTACACACAGACACTTCCACACACACACAGAGACTTACACACAGACACACACACAGACACACACACACACACACACACAAACAGACATGTACACACACACACACTGACACTTAGACACACACACAGACACTTAGACGCACACATTTACACACACTCAGACTCTTACACACACACACACTTACACACTGACACACACACAGAGACACTTAAACAAAGACACTTCCAGACACACACAGACGCTTACACACAGACACAGACACACACACAGACACACACAGACACTTACACACACACACACAGACACTTTCACACACACACACAGACACACACACACACAGACACTTACACACAGACACAGACACACACACAGACACTTACACACACACACACACAGACACTTACATACACGCACACACAGACACTTACACACACACGCTCACACACACACACACAGACAGAAGCACACACAGACTTACACAGAGACACTTATACACGCATAGACACTTAGAGACACTTATTCACACACACACAAACACACACACACAGACACTAACACACACAGACGCACACACATACTTACACACAGACACACACACAGACACTTACAGACACTTAATCACACACACACAGACAGTTGCACAAAGACACTTACACACACACACACACTTACACACAGACTCTTACACACACACACAGAGACACTTACACACAGACACTTGCACACACACACACAGACACACACACAGGGACACACACACACACACAAACAGACATTTACACACACACACACTGACACTTAGACACACACACAGACCGTTAGACGCACACATTTACACACACGCAGGCACTTACACACACACACAGACACTTACACACACACACAGACACACACACAGACACTTACACACACAGAGACACACACACACACACAGAGACACTTACACACACACGCTCACACACACACACAGACACACACACACACAGACACACACACACAGACAGACAGACACACACACAGACTTACACACAGACACTTATACACACATAGACACTTAGAGACTTATTCACACACACACAGACACTTACACACAGACACTTACACAGACACACAGACACTTACACACAGACACTTCCACATACACACACAGACACACACAGACACTTACACGCACACACACAGACACACACACACAGACACAGACACTTACACACAGACACTTTCACAAAGACATTTACACAGACACACAGACACTTACACACAGACACTTCCACATACACAGAGACACACACACACACAGACACACACAGACACTTACACACACACAGAGACACTTACACACACACACACACTTACACACACAAACACACAATTACACACAGACACTTACACACACACAGAGACACTTACACACAGACACTTACACACACAGACACTTACACAGAGACACACACACAGAGACACACACACACACACAAACAGACATTTACACACACACACACTGACACTTACACACACACTCAGACACTTACACGCACACATTTACGCACACACAGGCACTTACACACAGACACTTCCACACACACACAGACACTTACACACAGACACACAGACAGTTACACACACACCCACTGACACTTACACACACACACAGACACTTACACACAGACACAGACACACACAGACACTCAGACACTTACACAGAGGCACTTACACAAACACACTTAAAATTACAGACACAGACACTCAACACAGAGACACACACGGACACTTACACACACACAGAGACACTTGCACAAAGACACTTAGACACACTTACACACACACACACACACACACACTTACACACATACACTTCCACACACACACAGACACTTATACACAGAAACACACACAGAGACACACACACACACACACAGACATTTAGACACACACACACTGACACTTACACACACACACAGACACTTACACACACCCATTTGCACACACAGAGACACACACACACACACACACAGACAGACAGACACAGACAGACAGACACACACACACACACACACACAGACTTACACACAGACACAAACACACATAGACAGTTACAGACACTTAATCACACACACACAGACACTTGCACACAGACACTTACACAGACACACAGACACATATACACAGACACTTCCACACAAACACAGACACACACACACTTAGGCACACACACACACTTACACACAGACACACACAACCAGTGAGACACTTACACAGAGACACTTACACACACACACACAGACACTTTCACACACACACACAGACACACACACACACAGACATTTCCACACACACACAGACACACACACACACAGACACACACAGACACTTACACACACACACAGACACTTACACACAGACACTTACACAGACACACAGACACTTACACACAGACACTTCCACATTCACTGAGACACACACACACGCAGACACACACAGACACTTACACACACACAGAGACACTTACACACAGACACTTACAGACACACACACAGACACACACACACAGACACAGACTCTTACACACAGACGCTTACACAGACACTTGCACACACACAGAGACACTTACACACACACACACACTTACACACACAAACACAAAATTACACACAGACACTTACACACACACAGAGACACTTACACACAGACACTTCCACACACACACAGAGACTTATACACAGACACACACGCGGAGACACACACACACACACAAACAGACATTTTCACACACACACACTGACACTTACACACACGCTCAGACACTTCCACGCACACATTTACGCACACACAGGCACTTACACACACACAGACACTCACACACGCACACACACACTTACACACAGACACACACACACAGACACTTACACACACACGCTTACACACACACACACACACACACAGACGCTTACACACAGACACACACACACACAATCACACACACACACAGACTTACACACAGACACACACACAGACACTTACAGACACTTAATCACAGACACACAGACACTTGCACAAAGACACTTACACACACACTGACACTCAAACACAGACACTTCCACACAGACACAGACACACACACACTCACAGACACACACAGACACTTACACACACACAGAGGCACTTACATATAGACACTTACACACACACAGACACTTACACGCAGACACACACACACACACAGACACTTACACACACACAGACACTTACACACACGTACACAGACACTTACACACACTCACACACACTTACACACAGACTCTTACACACAGACACACAGAGACACTTACACACAGACACTTCCGCACACACACAGGCACTTACACACAGACACACAGACAGTTACACACACACACACTGTCACTTACACACACACACAGACACTTAGACACAGACACACACAAACACTCAGACACTTACACTGAGGCACTTACACAAACACACTTAAAATTACAGACACAGACACGCAACACACAGACACACACGGACACTCACACACACACAGAGACACTTACACACAGACACTTACAGACACTTACACACACACACACACACACACACTTACACACATACACTTCCACACACACACAGACACTTACACACAGAAACACACACAGAGACACACACACACACACACAGACATTTACACACACACACACTGACACTTACACACACACACAGACGCTTATACACACACACAGAGACAGTTATACACACACACACTGAGACTTAGACAGACACTCAGACACTTACACACACATACTGAGACACTTACACACACTTGCACACACACACAGACACTTACACAGAGACACACACACACAGAAACTTACACACACACACAGACACTTACACACACACACACAGACACTTACACACAGACACACAGACACTTACACACACACACAGAGACACACACACAGAGAAACTTACACACATACACACACACACAGACACTTACACACACACACACAGACACTTACACACACACACTTACACATACACAGACACTTACACACACACAGAGACACTTACACACACACACTTCCACGCACACACAGAGACACTTACACACAGACACTTCCACACACACACAATTACACACAGACACACACACACAGACACTTACACACACACACACACAGACACTTACACACACACGCTTACACACACACACACACACACACAGACGCTTACACACAGACACACACACACACAATCACACACACACACAGACTTACACACAGACACACACACAGACACTTACAGACACTTAATCACAGACACACAGACACTTGCACAAAGACACTTACACACACACTGACACTCAAACACAGACACTTCCACACAGACACAGACACACACACACTCACAGACACACACAGACACTTACACACACACAGAGGCACTTACATATAGACACTTACACACACACAGACACTTACACGCAGACACACACACACACACAGACACTTACACACACACAGACACTTACACACACGTACACAGACACTTACACACACTCACACACACTTACACACAGACTCTTACACACACACACAGAGACACTTACACACAGACACTTCCAAACCCACACACAGACACACACACAGGGACACACACACACACGCAAACAGACATTTACACACACACACACTGACACACACACACACACACACAGACACACACACACAGAGACTTACACACAGACACAGACACACACAGACAGACACACACAGACACACAGGAACACAGACACAGACACACACAGACACACACACACAGACAGACACTCACACACACACACACAGACACTTACACAGAGACACACACACACAGAAACTTACACACACACACAGACACTTACACACACACACACAGACACTTACACACAGACACACAGACACTTACACACACACACAGAGACACACACACAGAGAAACTTACACACATACACACACACACAGACACTTACACACACACACACAGACACTTACACACACTCAGACACTTACACACACACACACACACTTACACACACACAGAGAAACTTACACACACACACACACATAGAGACACTTAAACACAGACACTTCCACACACACACAGACACTTACACACAGACACACACACAGAGACACACACACACACACAAACAGACATTTACACACACACACACTGACACTTACACACCCAGACACACACTTACACACAGACACACACACACACACTTACATACAGACACACAGACACACACACACACACACACTTACACACACACACACAGACACTTACACACACACACACACACACACACACACACACACACACAGAAACTTACACACACACACACACGCTCACACAGACCCTAACACACACACACAGACACTTACACACACACACTTACACATACACAGACACTTACACACACACAGAGAAACTTACACACACACACACACAAACTTACACACACACACTTCCGCACACACACAGAGACACTAACACACAGACACTTCCACACACACACAGACAATTACACACAGAGACACACACACACTTACACACACCCACACAGACACTTACACACACACGCTTTCACACACACACGCTTTCACACACACACACACACACACACACACAGACGCTTACACACAGACACACACACACACAGACACTTACACACACACGCTTACACACACACACACAGGCACACACACACACAGACGCTTACACACAGACACACACACAGACTTACACACAGACACACATAGACACTTACAGACACTTAAGAACACACACACAGACACTTGCGCAAAGACACTTCCACACACACAGACACTTACTCACAGACACTTCCACACACACACAGACACACACACACACAGACACACACAGACACTTACACACACACAGAGACACTTACACACAGACACTTACACACAGACACACAGACACACACAGACACAGACACTTACACACACACAGACACTTACACACAGACACAGACACACACACAGACTCTTACACACACACAGACACTTACACACACACAGACACACACACACACTCTTACACACACACAGACACTTACACACACACACACAGACACACACACACACAGACACTTGCACACAGACACACAAAGACACTTACACACACACACAGACACTTACACACACACAGACACTTACACACACACACACACAATTACACACAGACACTTACACACAGAGACACTTACACACAGACACTTCCACGCACACAGAGGCACTTACACACAGACACACACTCAGAGACACAGACACACACACAAACAGACATTTACACACACACACACTGACACTTACATACACACACAGACACACGCACACATTTACACACACACAGGCACTTAAAAACGCACACAGACACTTACACACACACTCACACTCTTACACACAGGCACACACACACAGACACTTACACACAGACACTTACACACAGACACTTCCACACACACACACAGACACACACACACACAGACACACAGAGACACAGACACACACACAGACACACACACAGACAGACAGACACACACACACAGACAGAAAGACAGACACACACACACACAGACTTACAAACAGACACTTATACACACATAGACACTTAGAGGCACTTAATCACACACACAGACACTTACACACAGACACTTACACAGACACAGAGACACACACACACACAGACACACACAGACACACATACACATACACACAGGCACTTCCACACAGACACTTCCACACACACAGAGACACTTCCACACAGACACTTCCACACACACACAGTTACACACAGACACACACAGACACACACAGACACACATACACATACACACACAGACACTTACACACAGACACACAGACAGTTACACACACACACACAGACTTTCACACAGCCACATACACACATAGACACTTACAGACACTTAATCACACACACAGAGACTCTTACACACAGACACACTCACACACACAGACACTTACACACGCACAGACACTTACACACAGACACTTAAACACACACAGACACTTACACACACAGAGAGACACTTACACACAGACACACACACACGGAGACACTTACACACAGACACTTCCACACACACACAGACACTTACACACAGACACACACACTGACACACACACACACACAAACAGACATTTACACACACACACACTGACACTTACACACAGACACACACACACAGACACACACAGACACACACACAGACACATACTCACACTTACAGACACACACTCAGACGCTTACACACACACACTTACACACACACAGACACACAGAATCA
This sequence comes from Podargus strigoides, assembly GCA_028020825.1. Lineage (NCBI taxonomy): Eukaryota > Metazoa > Chordata > Aves > Caprimulgiformes > Podargidae > Podargus > Podargus strigoides. The sequence continues at coordinate 40,147,947 of CM051662.1, forward strand.
CAGAATCACAGAATGTTAGGGATTGGAAGGGACGTTAAAAGATCATCTAGTCCAACCCCCCTGCCAGAGCAGGAATACCTAGATCTGGTCACACAGGAACATGTCCAGGGGGGTTTTGAATGTCTCCAGAGAAGGAGACTCCACAACCTCTCTGGGCAGCCTGTTCCAGTTTTCTGTCACCCTCACTGTGAAGAAATTCTTCCTCACATTTAGGTGGAACCTCCTATGTTCCAGCTTACACCCATTGCCCCTTGTCCTATCATTGGATGTCACTGAGAAGAGCCTGGCTCCATCCTTACACACACATCCTTACACACTTACACACACACACACACAGACACTTACAGACACTTATACACACACACAGACTTACACACAGACACGCACACACAGACACTTACACACACTTACACACACACACACACACACACACACAGACACTTACACACACACAGAGACACTTACACACATACACTTCCACACACACACAGACACTTCCACACAGAAACACACACAGAGACACACACACACACACACACACAGACATTTACACACACACACACACTGAAACTTACACACACACACAGTCACTTACACACACACACAGGGACAGTTACACACACACACACTGACACTTACACAGACACACAGACACTTACACTCACACATTTACACACACACAGGCACACACACACAGAGACTCTTACACACACACACACACACTTACACACAGAGACTTACACACACATCCTGAGACACTTACACACACACACAGACACTTACACACAGACACACACACACACTTACACACACACACACACACACACAGACACTTACACACACAGACACACGCACAGACACTTACACACAGACACTTACAGACACACAGACACACACGCACATAGACAATTACACACAGACACAGACACACAGACTCTTACACACACACACACACTTAGACACACACGCACGCACTTACACACACACTTCCACACACACAGACACTTACACACAGACACTTCCACACACACACAGACAATTACACACAGACACACACACACACATACTGGGACACTTACACACACTTGCACACACACACAGACACTTACACACAGACACACACACACAGACACTTACACACACTCACAGACACTTACAAACACACACAGACACGCACACACAGACACTTACACACAGACACTTCCACACACACACAGACACTTACACACAGAAACACACACAGAGACACACACACACACAGACATTTACACACACACACACTGACACTTACACACACACACAGACGCTTATACACACATACTGAGACACTTACACACACTTGCACACACACACAGACACTTACACAGAGACACACACACACAGAAACTTACACACACACACAGACACTTACACACACACACACAGACACTTACACACACACACACAGACACTTACACACACACACTTACACATACACAGACAATTACACACACACAGAGACACTTACACACACACACTTCCACGCACACACAGAGACACTTACACACAGACACTTCCACACACACACAATTACACACAGACACACACACACAGACACTTACACACACACACACACAGACACTTACACACACACGCTTACACACACACACACACACACAGACGCTTACACACAGACACACACACACACAATCACACACACACACAGACTTTCACACAGACACACACACAGACACTTACAGACACTTAATCACACACACACAGACACTTGCACAAAGACACTTACACACACACTGACACTCAAACACAGACACTTCCACACAGACACAGACACACACACACACACAGACACACACAGACACTTACACACACACAGAGGCACTTACATATAGACACTTACACACACACAGACACTTACACACACGTACACAGACACTTACACACACTCACACACACTTACACAGAGACTCTTACACACACACACAGAGACACTTACACACAGACACTTCCAAACACACACACAGACACACACACAGGGACACACACACACACGCAAACAGACATTTACACACACACGCACTGACACACACACACACACACACAGACACACACACACAGAGACTTACACACAGACACAGACACACACAGACAGACACACACAGACACACAGGAACACAGACACAGACACACACAGACACACACACACAGACAGACACTCACACACACACACACAGACACTTACACAGAGACACACACACACAGAAACTTACACACACACACAGACACTTACACACACACACACAGACACTTACACACAGACACACAGACACTTACACACACACACAGAGACACACACACAGAGAAACTTACACACATACACACACACACAGACACTTACACACACACACACAGACACTTACACACACTCAGACACTTACACACACACACACACACTTACACACACACAGAGAAACTTACACACACACACACACATAGAGACACTTAAACACAGACACTTCCACACACACACAGACACACACAGACACACACACAGAGACACACACACACACACAAACAGACATTTACACACACACACACTGACACTTACACACCCAGACACACACTTACACACAGACACACACACACACACTTACATACAGACACACAGACACTTACACACCCACACACACACACACTTACACACACACACACAGACACTTACACACACACACACACACACACACACGCACACACACAGAAACTTACACACACACACACACGCTCACACAGACCCTAACACACACACACAGACACTTACACACACACACTTACACATACACAGACACTTACACACACACAGAGAAACTTACACACACACACACACAGAGAAACTTACACACACACACTTCCGCACACACACAGAGACACTAACACACAGACACTTCCACACACACACAGACAATTACACACAGAGACACACACACACTTACACACACCCACACAGACACTTACACACACACGCTTTCACACACACACACACACACACAGACGCTTACACACAGACACACACACACACAGACACACACACACACAGACACTTACACACACACGCTTACACACACACACACAGACACACACACACACAGACGCTTACACACAGACACACACACAGACTTACACACAGACACACATAGACACTTACAGACTCTTAAGAACACACACACAGACACTTGCGCAAAGACACTTCCACACACACAGACACTTACTCACAGACACTTCCACACACACACAGACACACACACACACAGACACACACAGACACTTACACACACACAGAGACACTTACACACAGACACTTACACACAGACACACAGACACACACAGACGCAGACACTTACACACACACACACACACACAGACGCTTACACACAGACACACACACAGACTTACACACAGACACACATAGACACTTACAGACACTTAAGAACACACACACAGACACTTGCGCAAAGACACTTCCACACACACAGACACTTACTCACAGACACTTCCACACACACACAGACACACACACACACAGACACACACAGACACTTACACACACACAGAGACACTTACACACAGACACTTACACACAGACACACAGACACACACAGACACAGACACTTACACACACACAGACACTTACACACAGACACAGACACACACACAGACTCTTACACACACACAGACACTTACACACACACAGACACACACACACACTCTTACACACACACAGACACTTACACACACACACACAGACACACACACACACAGACACTTGCACACAGACACACAAAGACACTTACACACACACACAGACACTTACACACACACAGACACTTACACACACACACACACAATTACACACAGACACTTACACACAGAGACACTTACACACAGACACTTCCACGCACACAGAGGCACTTACACACAGACACACACTCAGAGACACAGACACACACACAAACAGACATTTACACACACACACACTGACACTTACATACACACACAGACACACGCACACATTTACACACACACAGGCACTTAAAAACACACACAGACACTTACACACAGACACAGACACACGCACAGACACTTACACACACACAGGCACTTAAAAACACACACAGACACTTACACACACACTCACACTCTTACACACAGGCACACACACACAGACACTTACACACAGACACTTACACACAGACACTTCCACACACACACACAGACACACACACACACAGACACACAGAGACACAGACACACACACAGACACACACACAGACAGACAGACACACACACACAGACAGAAAGACAGACACACACACACACAGACTTACAAACAGACACTTATACACACATAGACACTTAGAGGCACTTAATCACACACACAGACACTTACACACAGACACTTACACAGACACAGAGACACACACACACACAGACACACACAGACACACATACACATACACACAGGCACTTCCACACAGACACTTCCACACACACAGAGACACTTCCACACAGACACTTCCACACACACACAGTTACACACAGACACACACAGACACACACAGACACACATACACATACACACACAGACACTTACACACAGACACACAGACAGTTACACACACACACACAGACTTTCACACAGCCACATACACACATAGACACTTACAGACACTTAATCACACACACAGAGACACTTACACACAGACACACTCACACACACAGACACTTACACACGCACAGACACTTACACACAGACACTTAAACACACACAGACACTTACACACACAGAGAGACACTTACACACAGACACACACACACGGAGACACTTACACACAGACACTTCCACACACACACAGACACTTACACACAGACACACACACTGACACACACACACACACAAACAGTCATTTACACACACACACACTGACACTTACACACAGACACACACACACAGACACACACAGACACACACACAGACACATACTCACACTTACAGACACACACTCAGACGCTTACACACACACACTTACACACACACAGACACACAGAATCACAGAATCACAGAATGTTAGGGATTGGAAGGGACGTTAAAAGATCATCTAGTCCAACCCCCCTGCCAGAGCAGGAATACCTAGATCTGGTCACACAGGAACATGTCCAGGGGGGTTTTGAATGTCTCCAGAGAAGGAGACTCCACAACCTCTCTGGGCAGCCTGTTCCAGTGTTCTGTCACCCTCACTGTGAAGAAATTCTTCCTCACATTTAGGTGGAACCTCCTATGTTCCAGCTTACACCCATTGCCCCTTGTCCTATCATTGGATGTCACTGAGAAGAGCCTGGCTCCATCCTTACACACACATCCTTACACACTTACACACACACACACACAGACACTTACAGACACTTATACACACACACAGACTTACACACAGACACGCACACACAGACACTTACACACACTTACACACACACACACACACACACACAGACACTTACACACACACAGAGACACTTACACACATACACTTCCACACACACACAGACACTTCCACACAGAAACACACACAGAGACACACACACACACACACACACAGACATTTACACACACACACACACTGAAACTTACACACACACAGAGTCACTTACACACACACACAGGGACAGTTACACACACACACACTGACACTTACACAGACACACAGACACTTACACTCACACATTTACACACACACAGGCACACACACACAGAGACTCTTACACACACACACACACACTTACACACAGAGACTTACACACACATCCTGAGACACTTACACACACACACAGACACTTACACACAGACACACACACACACTTACACACACACACAGACGCTTACAAACACACACACACACACACAGAGACACTAACACACACACACTTACACACACACACACACACACACAGAGACGCACACACACACACTTAGACACACTCAGACACTTATACACACACACACACACACAGACACTTACAAACACAGACACACGCACAGACACTTACACACAGACACTTACAGACACACAGACACACACGCACATAGACAATTACACACAGACACAGACACACAGACTCTTACACACACACACACACTTAGACACACACGCACACACTTACACACGCACTTCCACACACACAGACACTTACACACAGACACTTCCACACACACACAGACAATTACACACAGACACACACACACACATACTGAGACACTTACACACACTTGCACACACACACAGACACTTACACACAGACACACACACACAGACACTTACACACACTCACAGACACTTACAAACACACACAGACACACACACACAGACACTTACACACACACACGGACACTTACAAACACACACACACACACACACACACACACACACACACAGACACTTACACACTCACACTTACACACACACACAGACACAGTTACACACATACACTTCCACACACACACAGACAATTACACACAGACACACACACACAGACACTTACACACACACACACAAAGACACTTATACACACACGCTTACACACAGACACACACACAGACACACACACACACACACACAGACTAACACAGACACTTACACACACACAGAGACACTTATACACAGACACTTCCACACACACACAGACACACACTCACACAGACACACACAGACACTTACACACACACACACATACACAGAGACACTTACAGACACACAGACACTTACACACACATACGTACACATACACAGGCACACACACACACAGAGACAATTACACACAGACACACACACACGCACTTACACACACACACTTCCACACACACACAGAGACACTGACACACATACACTTCAACACACACACAGACAATTACACACAGACACACACACACACACACTTACACACACACACACACACAAACACTGAGACACTTACACACAGACACTTACACACACACACAGACACTTATACACAGACACGCACACACAGACACTTACACACAGACACTTACACACACACACAGACACTTACACACACACAGACACTTACACACACACACACACACTTACACACAGACACACACACTGAGACACTTACACACAGACACTTCCACACACAGACAGACACTTACTCACAGACACACACACACACACTTACAATTACAGACACAGACACACAACACACAGACACACACATACACACACACACAGAGACACACACAGACAGACTCTTACACACACACACACACTTAGACACACACACACACACTTACACACAGACACTTACACACACATACTGAGACACTTAAACACACTTGCACACACACACAGACACTTACACACAGACACTTACACACACACAGACACTTACAAACACACACACACACAGACACTTACTGACACACAGACAATTATACACGCACACACATACGCACTTACACACACACACTTACACACACACACAGAGACACTTACACACATACACTTACACACACACACAGACAATTACACACAGACACACACACACAGACACTTACACACACACACACACAAAGACACTTACACACACACGCTTACACAGAGACACACACACAGACAGACAGACACACACACACACACACAGACTTACACACAGACACTTATACACACATAGACACTTACAGACACTTAATCACACACACACAGACACTTGCACACATACACTTACACAGACACACTGACACTTATACACAGACACTTCCACACACACACAGACACTTACACACATACACAGAGACAGTTACACACACACACACTGACACTTACACAGACACACAGACACTTATACACACACATTTACACACACACAGACACTTATACACACACACAGACTCTTACACAGAAACACACACACTTACACACACAGAGACACACAGACACACACAGACACCACAGACACTTCCACACACACACAGACACTTACACACAGACACACACACAGAGACACACACACAGACACACACAGACATTTACACACACACACACTGACACTTACACACACACATAGACACACACACACAGACACTTTACACACACACACACACACACACACACACACGCAGAGACACTTACACACAGACACTTCCACACACACACACTTACACACAGACACAGACACACACACATACTGACACTTACAGACACACTCTCAGACACTTACACACACACACTTACACACACACAGACACTTACACACACATAGACACTTACAGACATTTAATCACACACAGACAGACACTTACACACACAGAGACACTTACACACACACACACACACACACACACACACACACACTTAGACACACACAGACACTTACACACACACACACACAGACACTTACACACACACGCTTACACACAGACACACACACAGGCACACACAGACACTTACACACAGACACTTACACACACACAGAGACACTTACACACCCAGACACTTACACACACACACATACACTTACACACGCACACACACACACACTTACACACAGACACTTACACACACACAGAGACACTTTCACACATACACTTCCACACACACACAGACACTTACACACAGAAACACACACAGAGACACACACACACACAGAGACATTTACACACACACACACTGACACTTACACACACACACAGACACTTACACACATACACAGAGACAGTTACACACACACACACTGACACTTACACAGACACACAGACACTTACACACACACATTTACACACACACAGACACTTATACACACACACAGACTCTTACACAGAAACACACACACTTAGACACACACACACACTTACACACAGACACTTACACACACATACTGAGACACTTGCACACACTTGCACACACACACAGACACTTATACACACAGACACACACACTTACACACACACACACACTTACACACACAGAGACACACAGACACACACAGACACCACAGACACTTCCACACACACACAGACACTTACACACAGACACACACACAGAGACACACACACAGACACACACAGACATTTACACACACACACACTGACACTTACACACACACATAGACACACACACACAGACACTTACACACACACACACACACACACACACACGCAGAGACACTTACACACAGACACTTCCACACACACACACTTCCACACAGACACAGACACACACACATACTGACACTTACAGACACACTCTCAGACACTTACACACACACACTTACACACACACAGACACTTACACACACATAGACACTTACAGACATTTAATCACACACACACAGACACTTACACACACAGAGACACTTACACACACACACACACACACACACACACACACACTTAGACACACACAGACACTTACACACACACACACACACAGTCAAATACACACACAGACACTTACACACGAAGACACTTACATACAAGCAGACTCTTACAAACAAACATACACACAGACACTTACTGACACACAGACAATTACACACGCACACAGACACTTACACACACATACACATACACAGACACACACACACACACAGACAATTGCACACAGACACACACACACGCACTTACACACACACACACAGACACTTACACACATACACTTCCACACACACACAGACAATTACACACAGACACACACACACAGACACTTACACACACACACACACACAAAGACACTTACACACACACGCTTACACACAGACACACACACAGACACACACAGACACACACACACAGAGACAAACACAGTCACTTACATACACACAGAGACACTTACAGACAGACACTTACACACACACACACAGACACACACAGACACTTACACTCACACACACAGACACACACACACAGACACATACACACAGACACTTATACACACATAGACACTTACAGACACTTAATGACACACACACAGACACTTGCACAAAGACACTTACACACACACTGACACTCAAACACAGACACTTCCACACAGACACAGACACACACACACTCACAGACACACACAGACACTTACACACACACAGAGGCACTTACATATAGACACTTACACACACACAGACACTTACACGCAGACACACACACACAGACACTTACACACACTCACAGACACTTACAAACACACACAGACACACACACACAGACACACACACACACGGACACTTACAAACACACACACACACACACACACACACACACACAGACACTTACACACTCACACTTACACACACACACAGACACAGTTACACACATACACTTCCACACACACACAGACAATTACACACAGACACACACACACAGACACTTACACACACACACACAAAGACACTTATACACACACGCTTACACACAGACACACACACAGACACACACACACACACACACAGACTAACACAGACACTTACACACACACAGAGACACTTATACACAGACACTTCCACACACACACAGACACACACTCACACAGACACACACAGACACTTACACACACACACACATACACAGAGACACTTACAGACACACAGACACTTACACACACATACGTACACATACACAGGCACACACACACACAGAGACAATTACACACAGACACACACACACGCACTTACACACACACACTTCCACACACACACAGAGACACTGACACACATACACTTCAACACACACACAGACAATTACACACAGACACACACACACACACACTTACACACACACACACACACAAACACTGAGACACTTACACACAGACACACACACACACAGACACTTATACACAGACACACACACACAGACACTTACACACAGACACTTACACACACACACAGACACTTACACACACACAGACACTTACACACACACACACACACTTACACACAGACACACACACTGAGACACTTACACACAGACACTTCCACACACAGACAGACACTTACTCACAGACACACACACACACACTTACAATTACAGACACAGACACACAACACACAGACACACACATACACACACACACAGAGACACACACAGACAGACTCTTACACACACACACACACTTAGACACACACACACACACTTACACACAGACACTTACACACACATACTGAGACACTTAAACACACTTGCACACACACACAGACACTTACACACAGACACTTACACACACACAGACACTTACAAACACACACACACACAGACACTTACTGACACACAGACAATTATACACGCACACACATACGCACTTACACACACACACTTACACACACACACAGAGACACTTACACACATACACTTACACACACACACAGACAATTACACACACACACACACACAGACACTTACACACACACACACACAAAGACACTTACACACACACGCTTACACAGAGACACACACACAGACAGACAGACACACACACACACACAGACTTACACACAGACACTTATACACACATAGACACTTACAGACACTTGATCACACACACACAGACACTTGCACACATACACTTACACAGACACACTGACACTTATACACAGACACTTCCACACACTCACAGACACTTACACACATACACAGAGACAGTTACACACACACACACTGACACTTACACAGACACACAGACACTTATACACACACATTTACACACACACAGACACTTATACACACACACAGACTCTTACACAGAAACACACACACTTACACACACAGAGACACACAGACACACACAGACACCACAGACACTTCCACACACACACAGACACTTACACACAGACACACACACAGAGACACACACACAGACACACACAGACATTTACACACACACACACTGACACTTACACACACACATAGACACACACACACAGACACTTACACACACACACACACACACACACACACACGCAGAGACACTTACACACAGACACTTCCACACACACACACTTACACACAGACACAGACACACACACATACTGACACTTACAGACACACTCTCAGACACTTACACACACACACTTACACACGCACAGACACTTACACACACATAGACACTTACAGACATTTAATCACACACACACAGACACTTACACACACAGAGACACTTACACACACACACACACACACACACACACACACACTTAGACACACACAGACACTTACACACACACACACACAGACACTTACACACACACGCTTACACACAGACACACACACAGGCACACACAGACACTTACACACAGACACTTACACACACACAGAGACACTTACACACCCAGACACTTACACACACACACATACACTTACACACGCACACACACACACACTTACACACAGACACTTACACACACACAGAGACACTTTCACACATACACTTCCACACACACACAGACACTTACACACAGAAACACACACAGAGACACACACACACACAGAGACATTTACACACACACACACTGACACTTACACACTCACACAGACACTTACACACATACACAGAGACAGTTACACACACACACACTTACACTTACACAGACACACAGACACTTACACACACACATTTACACACACACAGACACTTATACACACACACAGACTCTTACACATACACACACACACGTAGACACACACACACACTTACACACAGACACTTACACACACATACTGAGACACTTGCACACACTTGCACACACACACAGACACTTACAAACAGACACACACACACACAGACACTTACACACACACACAGACACTTACAAACACACACAGACACACACACACAGACATTACACACACACACAGACACTTACTAACACGCACACTCACACTTATACACACACACACACACACAGACACACACATACACAGTCACACAGACACTTAGAGACACACAGACAATTACACACGCACACAGACACTTACACACACATACTTACACATACACACAGACACTTACACACACACACACACAAAGACACTTACACACAGACGCACACACACAGACACTTACACACAGAAACACACACAGAGACAAACACACACACACATTTACAAACACACACACACACACAGACACAGACTCTTACACACACACACACTTAGACACACAAACACACACTTATACACAGACACTTACACACACACACACACAGACACACACTGACACTTACACACACACAGACACTTACAAACACACACACACACAGACACTTACACACACAGAGACACTCACACACACACACACACAGAGACACACAACACACAGACACACACAGACACTTACACACACACAGAGACACACGCAGACACTTACACAGACTTACACACGCACACACACACACACTTACACACAGACACTTACACACACACAGACACTTAGACACACACACACACACACAGACACTTACACACACATACTGAGACACTTGCACACAGAAACACACACAGAGACACACACACACAGAGAGACATTTACACACACACACACTGACACTTACACACACACACAGACACTTACACACATACACAGAGACAGTTACACACACACACACTGACACTTACACAGACACACAGACACTTACACACACACATTTACACACACACAGACACTTATACACACACACAGACTCTTACACAGAAACACACACACTTAGACACACACACACACTTACACACAGACACTTACACACACATACTGAGACACTTGCACACACTTGCACACACACACACACACTTACACACACAGAGACACACAGACACACACAGACACCACAGACACTTCCACACACACACAGACACTTACACACAGACACACACACAGAGACACACACACAGACACACACAGACATTTACACACACACACACTGACACTTACACACACACATAGACACACACACACAGACACTTACACACACACACACACACACACACACACGCAGAGACACTTACACACAGACACTTCCACACACACACACTTCCACACAGACACAGACACACACACATACTGACACTTACAGACACACTCTCAGACACTTACACACACACACTTACACACACACAGACACTTACACACACATAGACACTTACAGACATTTAATCACACACACACAGACACTTACACACACAGAGACACTTACACACACACACACACACACACACACACACACACTTAGACACACACAGACACTTACACACACACACACACAGACAAATACACACACAGACACTTACACACGAAGACACTTACATACAAGCAGACTCTTACAAACAAACATACACACAGACACTTACTGACACACAGACAATTACACACGCACACAGACACTTACACACACATACACATACACAGACACACACACACACACAGACAATTGCACACAGACACACACACACGCACTTACACACACACACACAGACACTTACACACATACACTTCCACACACACACAGACAATTACACACAGACACACACACACAGACACTTACACACACACACACACAAAGACACTTACACACACACGCTTACACACAGACACACACACAGACACACACAGACACACACACAGAGACAAACACAGTCACTTACATACACACAGAGACACTTACAGACAGACACTTACACACACACACACAGACACACACAGACACTTACACTCACACACACAGACACACACACACAGACACATACACAGACACTTATACACACATAGACACTTACAGACACTTAATGACACACACACAGACACTTGCACAAAGACACTTACACACACACTGACACTCAAACACAGACACTTCCACACAGACACAGACACACACACACTCACAGACACACACAGACACTTACACACACACAGAGGCACTTACATATAGACACTTACACACACACAGACACTTACACGCAGACACACACACACACACAGACACTTACACACACACAGACACTTACACACACGTACACAGACACTTACACACACTCACACACACTTACACACAGACTCTTACACACACACACAGAGACACTTACACACAGACACTTCCAAACACACACACAGACACACACACAGGGACACACACACACACGCAAACAGACATTTACACACACACACACTGACACACACACACACACACACAGACACACACACACAGAGACTTACACACAGACACAGACACACACAGACAGACACACACAGACACACAGGAACACAGACACAGACACACACAGACACACACACACAGACAGACACTCACACACACACACACAGACACTTACACAGAGACACACACACACAGAAACTTACACACACACACAGACACTTACACACACACACACAGACACTTACACACAGACACACAGACACTTACACACACACACAGAGACACACACACAGAGAAACTTACACACATACACACACACACAGACACTTACACACACACACACACACTTACACACACACAGAGAAACTTACACACACACACACACATAGAGACACTTAAACACAGACACTTCCACACACACACAGACACTTACACACAGACACACACACAGAGACACACACACACACACAAACAGACATTTACACACACACACACTGACACTTACACACCCAGACACACACTTACACACAGACACACACACACACACTTACATACAGACACACAGACACTTACACACACACACACACACTTACACACACACACACAGACACTTACACACACACACACACACACACACACACACACACACACAGAAACTTACACACACACACACACGCTCACACAGACCCTAACACACACACACAGACACTTACACACACACACTTACACATACACAGACACTTACACACACACAGAGAAACTTACACACACACACACACAGAGAAACTTACACACACACACTTCCGCACACACACAGAGACACTAACACACAGACACTTCCACACACACACAGACAATTACACACAGAGACACACACACACTTACACACACCCACACAGACACTTACACACACACGCTTTCACACACACACACACACACACACACACAGACGCTTACACACAGACACACACACACACAGACACACACACACACAGACACTTACACACACACGCTTACACACACACACACAGACACACACACACACAGACGCTTACACACAGACACACACACAGACTTACACACAGACACACATAGACACTTACAGACACTTAAGAACACACACACAGACACTTGCGCAAAGACACTTCCACACACACAGACACTTACTCACAGACACTTCCACACACACACAGACACACACACACACAGACACACACAGACACTTACACACACACAGAGACACTTACACACAGACACTTACACACAGACACACAGACACACACAGACACAGACACTAACACACACACAGACACTTACACACAGACACAGACACACACACAGACTCTTACACACACACAGACACTTACACACACACAGACACACACACACACTCTTACACACACACAGACACTTACACACACACACACAGACACACACACACACACACAGACACTTGCACACAGACACACAAAGACACTTACACACACACACAGACACTTACACACACACAGACACTTACACACACACACACACAATTACACACAGACACTTCCACACACACAGAGGCACTTACACACAGACACACACTCAGAGACACAGACACACACACCAACAGACATTTACACACACACACACTGACACTTACATACACACACAGACACACGCACACATTTACACACACACAGGCACTTAAAAACACACACAGACACTTACACACACACTCACACTCTTACACACAGGCACAAACACGCAGACACTTACACACAGACACTTACACACAGACACTTCCACACACACACACAGACACACACACACACAGACACACACAGACACAGACACACACACAGACAGACACACACACACAGACAGAAAGACAGACACACACACACACAGACTTACAAACAGACACTTATACACACATAGACACTTAGAGGCACTTAATCACACACACAGACACTTACACACAGACACTTACACAGACACAGAGACACACACACACACAGACACACACAGACACACATACACATACACACAGGCACTTCCACACAGACACTTCCACACACACAGAGACACTTCCACACAGACACTTCCACACACACACAGTTACACACAGACACACACAGACACACACAGACACACATACACATACACACACAGACACTTACACACAGACACACAGACAGTTACACACACACACACAGACTTTCACACAGCCACATACACACATAGACACTTACAGACACTTAATCACACACACAGAGACACTTACACACAGACACTCACACACACAGACACTTACACACGCACAGACACTTACACACAGACACTTAAACACACACAGACACTTACACACACAGAGAGACACTTACACACAGACACTTACACACACACAGAGACACTTACACACAGACACTTCCACACACACACAGACACTTACACACAGACACACACACTGACACACACACACACACAAACAGACATTTACACACACACACACTGACACTTACACACAGACACACACACACAGACACACACAGACACACACACAGACACATGCTGACACTTACAGACACACACTCAGACGCTTACACACACACACTTACACACACACAGACACACAGAATCACAGAATCACAGAATGTTAGGGATTGGAAGGGACGTTAAAAGATCATCTAGTCCAACCCCCCTGCCAGAGCAGGAATACCTAGATCTGGTCACACAGGAACATGTCCAGGGGGGTTTTGAATGTCTCCAGAGAAGGAGACTCCACAACCTCTCTGGGCAGCCTGTTCCAGTGTTCTGTCACCCTCACTGTGAAGAAATTCTTCCTCACATTTAGGTGGAACCTCCTATGTTCCAGCTTACACCCATTGCCCCTTGTCCTATCATTGGATGTCACTGAGAAGAGCCTGGCTCCATCCTTACACACACATCCTTACACACTTACACACACACACACACAGACACTTACAGACACTTATACACACACACAGACTTACACACAGACACGCACACACAGACACTTACACACACTTACACACACACACACACACACACACACACAGACACTTACACACACACAGAGACACTTACACACATACACTTCCACACACACACAGACACTTCCACACAGAAACACACACAGAGACACACACACACACACACAGACAGACATTTACACACACACACACACTGAAACTTACACACACACACAGTCACTTACACACACACACAGGGACAGTTACACACACACACACTGACACTTACACAGACACACAGACACTTACACTCACACATTTACACACACACAGGCACACACACACAGAGACTCTTACACACACACACACACACTTACACACAGAGACTTACACACACATCCTGAGACACTTACACACACACACAGACACTTACACACAGACACACACACACACTTACACACACACACAGACGCTTACAAACACACACACACACACACAGAGACACTAACACACACACACTTACACACACACACACACACACACAGAGACGCACACACACACACTTAGACACACTCAGACACTTATACACACACACAAACACAGACACTTACACACAGACACACGCACAGACACTTACACACAGACACTTACAGACACACAGACACACACGCACATAGACAATTACACACAGACACAGACACACAGACTCTTACACACACACACACACTTAGACACACACACACGCACTTACACACACACACTTCCACACACAGAGACACTTACACACAGACACTTCCACACACACACAGACAATTACACACAGACACACACACACACATACTGAGACACTTACACACACTTGCACACACACACAGACACTTACACACAGACACACACACACAGACACTTACACACACTCACAGACACTTACAAACACACACAGACACACACACACAGACACTTACACACACACACGGACACTTACAAACACACACACACACACACACACACACACACAGACACTTACACACTCACACTTACACACACACACAGACACAGTTACACACATACACTTCCACACACACACAGACAATTACACACAGACACACACACACAGACACTTACACACACACACACAAAGACACTTATACACACACGCTTACACACAGACACACACACAGACACACACACACACACACACAGACTAACACAGACACACACACACAGAGACACTTATACACAGACACTTCCACACACACACAGACACACACTCACACAGACACACACAGACACTTACACACACACACACATACACAGAGACACTTACAGACACACAGACACTTACACACACATACGTACACATACACAGGCACACACACACACAGAGACAATTACACACAGACACACACACACGCACTTACACACACACACTTCCACACACACACAGAGACACTGACACACATACACTTCAACACACACACAGACAATTACACACAGACACACACACACACACACTTACACACACACACACACACAAACACTGAGACACTTACACACAGACACTTACACACACACACAGACACTTATACACAGACACGCACACACAGACACTTACACACAGACACTTACACACACACACAGACACTTACACACACACAGACACTTACACACACACACACACACTTACACACAGACGCACACACTGAGACACTTACACACAGACACTTCCACACACAGACAGACACTTACTCACAGACACACACACACACACTTACAATTACAGACACAGACACACAACACACAGACACACACATACACACACACACAGAGACACACACAGACAGACTCTTACACACACACACACACTTAGACACACACACACACACTTACACACAGACACTTACACACACATACTGAGACACTTAAACACACTTGCACACACACACAGACACTTACACACAGACACTTACACACACACAGACACTTACAAACACACACACACACAGACACTTACTGACACACAGACAATTATACACGCACACACATACGCACTTACACACACACACACACACACACAGAGACACTTACACACATACACTTACACACACACACAGACAATTACACACAGACACACACACACAGACACTTACACTCACACACACACAAAGACACTTACACACACACGCTTACACAGAGACACACACACAGACAGACAGACACACACACACACAGACTTACACACAGACACTTATACACACATAGACACTTACAGACACTTAATCACACACACACAGACACTTGCACACATACACTTACACAGACACACTGACACTTATACACAGACACTTCCACACACACACAGACACTTACACACATACACAGAGACAGTTACACACACACACACTGACACTTACACAGACACACAGACACTTATACACACACATTTACACACACACAGACACTTATACACACACACAGACTCTTACACAGAAACACACACACTTACACACACAGAGACACACAGACACACACAGACACCACAGACACTTCCACACACACACAGACACTTACACACAGACACACACACAGAGACACACACACAGACACACACAGACATTTACACACACACACACTGACACTTACACACACACATAGACACACACACACAGACACTTACACACACACACACACACACACACACACACACACACACGCAGAGACACTTACACACAGACACTTCCACACACACACACTTACACACAGACACAGACACACACACATACTGACACTTACAGACACACTCTCAGACACTTACACACACACACTTACACACACACAGACACTTACACACACATAGACACTTACAGACATTTAATCACACACACACAGACACTTACACACACAGAGACACTTACACACACACACACACACACACACACACACACTTAGACACACACAGACACTTACACACACACACACACAGACACTTACACACACACGCTTACACACAGACACACACACAGGCACACACAGACACTTACACACAGACACTTACACACACACAGAGACACTTACACACCCAGACACTTCCACACACACACAGACACTTACACACAGAAACACACACAGAGACACACACACACACAGAGACATTTACACACACACACACTGACACTTACACACTCACACAGACACTTACACACATACACAGAGACAGTTACACACACACACACTTACACTTACACAGACACACAGACACTTACACACACACATTTACACACACACAGACACTTATACACACACACAGACTCTTACACATACACACACACACGTAGACACACACACACACTTACACACAGACACTTACACACACATACTGAGACACTTGCACACACTTGCACACACACACAGACACTTACAAACAGACACACACACACACAGACACTTACACACACACACAGACACTTACAAACACACACAGACACACACACACAGACATTACACACACACACAGACACTTACTAACACGCACACTCACACTTATACACACACACACACACACAGACACACACATACACAGTCACACAGACACTTAGAGACACACAGACAATTACACACGCACACAGACACTTACACACACATACTTACACATACACACAGACACTTACACACACACACACACAAAGACACTTACACACAGACGCACACACACAGACACTTACACACAGAAACACACACAGAGACACACACACACACATTTACAAACACACACACACACACAGACACAGACTCTTACACACACACACACTTAGACACACAAACACACACTTATACACAGACACTTACACACACACACACACAGACACACACTGACACTTACACACACACAGACACTTACAAACACACACACACACAGACACTTACACACACAGAGACACTCACACACACACACACACAGAGACACACAACACACAGACACACACAGACACTTACACACACACAGAGACACACGCAGACACTTACACAGACTTACACACGCACACACACACACACTTACACACAGACACTTACACACACACAGACACTTAGACACACACACACACTTACACACAGACACTTACACACACATACTGAGACACTTGCACACAGAAACACACACAGAGACACACACACACACAGAGACATTTACACACACACACACTGACACTTACACACACACACAGACACTTACACACATACACAGAGACAGTTACACACACACACACTGACACTTACACAGACACACAGACACTTACACACACACATTTACACACACACAGACACTTATACACACACACAGACTCTTACACAGAAACACACACACTTAGACACACATACACACTTACACACAGACACTTACACACACATACTGAGACACTTGCACACACTTGCACACACACACAGACACTTATACACACAGACACACACACTTACACACACACACACACTTACACACACAGAGACACACAGACACACACAGACACCACAGACACTTCCACACACACACAGACACTTACACACAGACACACACACAGAGACACACACACAGACACACACAGACATTTACACACACACACACTGACACTTACACACACACATAGACACACACACACAGACACTTCCACACACACACACACACACACACACGCAGAGACACTTACACACAGACACTTCCACACACACACACTTACACACAGACACAGACACACACACATACTGACACTTACAGACACACTCTCAGACACTTACACACACACACTTATACACACAGAGACACACACACATAGACACTTACAGACATTTAATCACACACACACAGACACTTACACACACAGAGACACTTACACACACACACACACACACACACACACACACACTTAGACACACACAGACACTTACACACACGCACACACACAGACAAATACACACACAGACACTTACACACGAAGACACTTACATACAAGCAGACACTTACAAACAAACATACACACAGACACTTACTGACACACAGACAATTACACACGCACACAGACACTTACACACACATACACATACACAGACACACACACACACACAGACAATTGCACACAGACACACACACACGCACTTACACACACACACACAGACACTTACACACATACACTTCCACACACACACAGACAATTACACACAGACACACACACACAGACACTTACACACACACACACACAAAGACACTTACACACACACGCTTACACACAGACACACACACAGACACACACAGACACACACACACAGAGACAAACACAGTCACTTACATACACACAGAGACACTTACAGACCGACACTTACACACACACACACAGACACACACAGACACTTACACTCACACACACAGACACACACACACAGACACATACACACAGACACTTATACACACATAGACACTTACAGACACTTAATGACACACACACAGACACTTGCACACAGACACTTGCACAGACACACAGACACTTATACACAGGCACTTCCACACACAGACACACACACACACAGACACACACAGGCACTTACACACACACACACAAAAAGACACGTACACACACACGCTTACACAGAGACACACACACAGACAGAAAGACAGACACACACACACACAGACTTACACACAGACACTTACACAGACACAGAGACACACACACACACAGACACACACAGACACTTACACACACACACAGACACACACACACAGACACAGACACATACACACAGACACTTACACACAGACACTTCCATACACACAGAGACACTTCCACACAGACACTTCCACAGACACACAATTACACACAGACACACACAGACACACACAGACACACATACACATACACACACAGACACTTACACACAGACACACAGACAGTTACACACACACACACACAGACTTTCACACAGCCACATACACACATAGACACTGACAGACACTTAATCACACACACAGAGACACTTACACACAGACACACTCACACACACAGACACTTACACACGCTCAGACACTTACACACAGACACTTACACACACACAGACACTTAAACACACAGACACACAACACACCGACAGACACAGACACTCACACACACAGAGAGACACTTACACACAGACACTTCCACACACACACAGACACTTACACACAGACACACACACACAGACACACGCAGACACACACACACACACATACTGACACTTACAGACACACACTCAGACACTTCCACTCACACACTTACACACACACAGACACTTACACACACACACACACAGACACTTACACACACACACACACAGACACACACACACGCACAGAGACACTTACAGACACTTATACACACACACAGACTTACACACAGACACACACACAGACACTTACACACACTTACACACACACACACACACACACACAGACACTTACACACACACAGAGACACTTACACACATACTCTTCCACACACACACAGAGACTTCCACACACATACTGAGACACACACACACACAGACACATACACACAGACACACACTGAAACTTACACACACACACAGACACTTACACACACACACACTGACACACAGACACACAGACACTTACACACACACATTTGCACACACAGAGGCACACACACACTTACACACAGAGACTTACACACACATACTGAGACACACACACACACAGACACATACACACAGACACACACACAGAGACACACACACAGACACTTACACACACACAGACACTTACACACGCACACAGACGCTTACAAACACACACAGACACTTACAAACACACACAGATACACACACACAGACATTACACACACACACAGACACTTACACACACACACAGACACTTACAAACACACACACGCACACTTACACACACACACACACTCACACACACACATACACTTACACACACACACAGTCACTTACAAACACACACACGCACACTTACACACACACACACACTCACACACACACATACACTTACACACACACACAGTCACTTACAAACACACACACGCACACTTACACACACACACACTCACACACACACACACAGACACACACAGACACTTACACACACACACAGACTCACACACACACACACAGACACTTACACACAGACACATACACACACATACTGAGACACTTACACACACTTGCACACACACACAGACACTTACACACACACACAGACGCTTACAAACACACACACACACACACACATACAGACACTAACACACACACACCTACACACACACACACACAGACACACACACACACTTAGACACACTCAGACACTTACACACACACACACACACACACACAGACACTTACACACAGACACACGCACAGACACTTACACACAGACACTTACAGACACACAGCCACACACGCACACAGAGAATTACACACAGACACACACACACAGACTCTTACACACACACACGCGTAGACACACACACACGCACTTCCACACACACACTTCCACACACACAGACACTTACACAGAGACACTTCCACACACACACAGACAATTACACACAGACACACACACACACACACAGAGACACACACAGACACACACAGACACTTATACACAGACACTTACGCACATACACAGACACTTACACATACACACACACACTTAGACACACACACACACGCACACACACACACAGACTTGCGCACAGACACACACACAGAGACACTTACACACACTTAGACACACACACACACACACAGACAGACAGACAGACATTTGCACACACACACACACTGAAACTTACACACACACAGACACTTACACACACACACAGGGACTGTTACACACACACACACTGACACTTACACAGACACACAGACACTTGCACACAGAGACTTACACACACATACTGAAACACTTAGACATACTTTCACACACACACAGACACTAACACATACACACACACACAGACACTTACACACACAGACACACACACACAGACACTTACACACACACACCTACACACACACACACACACACACACAGACACACACACACACACTTAGACACACTCAGACACACACACACACACACACACAGACACTTACACACACAGACACACGCACAGACACTTACACACAGATACTTACACACACACACACACACACGCACACAGACAATTACACACAGACACACACACACAGACTCGTACACACACACACACACTTAGACACACACACACGCAGTTACACACTCACACTTCCACACACACAGACACTTACACACAGACACTTCCACACACACACAGACAATTACACGCAGACACACACACACACACACAGACTTACACACAGACACTTATACACACATAGACACTTACAGACACTTAATCACACACACACAGACACTTGCGCACAGACACTTACACAGACACACAGACACTTATACACAGACACTTCCACACACACAGAGACACACACACACACAGACACACACAGACACTTACACGCACACAGAGACACTCACAGACAGACACTTACACACACACACAGAGACACACAGACACTTACACACACACACACAGACACACACACACACACAGTCACTTATACACAGACACTTACAGACATACACAGACACTTACACGTACACACACACACTTAGACACACACACACACTGACACACGCACACACACACAAACACTGAGACACTTACACACAGACACTTACACACAGACACAGACACTTATACACAGACACACACACAGAGACACTTACACAAAGACACTTACACGCAGACACACAGACACTTACACACACACACAGACACTTACACACACACAGACACTTACACACACACACACACACTTACACACAGACACACACACAGAGACACTTACACTCAGACACTTCCACACACACACAGACACTTACTCACAGACACACACACACAGAGACACTTACACACAGACAGACTCTTACACACACACACACACTTACACACAGAGACTTACACACACATACTGAGACACTTAAACACACTTGCACATACACACAGACACTTACACACAGACACACACACACAGACACTTACACACACACAGACACTGACACACAGACAATTACACACGCACACAGACACTTACACACACATACTTACACATACACAGACACACATACACACACAGACACTTACACACACACACATAGAGACACTTACACACACACGCTTACACACAGACACACACATAGACACACACACACAGATAGACAGACACACACACACACACACACAGACTTACACACAGACACTTTTACACACATAGACACTTACAGACACTTAATCACACACACACAGACACTTGCACACAGACACTTACACAGACACACAGACACTTATACACAGACACTTCCACACACACACTTCCACACACACACACAGACACACACAGAGACTTACACACACACTCACACACAGAGACACTTACAGACACACAGACACTTACACACACATACTTACACACAGACACACACACAGACACACACAGACACTTACACACAGACACATAAACTTACACACACAGACACACAACACACAGACACACACAGACACTTACACACACACAGAGACACACACAGACACTTACACTCACTTACACACGCACACACACACACACTTACACACAGACACTTACACACACACAGAGACACTTTCACACATACACTTCCACACACACACAGACACTTACACACAGAAACACACACAGAGAGACACACACACAGAGACATTTACACACACACACACGGTCACTTTCACACCCACACACAGACACTTACACACAGACACTTACACAGACACACAGACACTTATACACAGACACTTCCACACACACACAGACACACACACACACAGACACACACAGACACTTACACACACACACACACACACAGAGACACTTACAGACACACAGACAATTACACACACATACTTACACATACACAGGCACACACACACGCAGAGACACTTCCACACAGACACACAGACACGCACTTACACACACACACTTCCACACACACACAGAGACACTGACACACATACACTTCAACACACACACAATTACACACAGCCACGCACACACAGACACTTACACACACACACTTAGAGACACTTACACACACACGCTTACACACAGACACACACACAGAAACACACAGACACTTACACGAAGACACTTATACACACACACAGACACTTACACACACAGACACTTACACACACACACATACACTTACACACACAGACACACAACACAGACACTTACACACACTTACACACGCACACACACACACACTTACACACAGACACACACACACAGAGACACTTTCACACAGAAACACACACAGAGACACACACACACACACAGACATTTACACACACACAGACTGACACTTACACACACACACACAGACGCATACACACATACACAGAGTTACACACACACACTGACACTTACACAGACAGACAGACACTTACACACACACATTTACACACACACACACTTACTCACACACACAGTCTCTTACATACAGACACTTACACACAGACACTTACACACACACACAGACACTTACACACACAAACAGACACAAACACACACAGACACACACACACAGACATTACACACACACACAGACACTTACACACACACAGACACTCTACAAACACACACACTCACACTTACACACACACACACACAGACACACACACACACAGTTAGACACACACAGACACTTACACACACACACAGACACTTACACACACACACATACACTTACACACACAGACGCACAACACACAGACACACACAGACACACACACACAGACACTTACACACACACAGACACTTACACACACAGACGCTTACACACACACACACACAGACACTTACTGACACACAGACAATTACACACGCACACAAACACTTACACACACATACTTACACAGACACACACACACACACACACAGAGACAATTACACACAGACACACACACACAGACACTTCCATACACACACTTCCACACACACACACAGACACACACAGAGACTTACACACACACTCACACACAGAGACACTTACAGACACACAGACACTTACACACACATACTTACACACAGACACACACACAGACACACACAGACACTTACACACAGACACATACACTTACACACACAGACACACAACACACAGACACACACAGACACTTACACACACACAGAGACACACACAGACACTTACACTCACTTACACAAGCACACACACACACACTTACACACAGACACTTACACACACACAGAGACACTTACACACAGAAACACACACAGAGAGACACACACACAGAGACATTTACACACACACACACGGTCACTTTCACACACACACACAGACACTTACACACAGACACTTACACAGACACACAGACACTTATACACAGACACTTCCACACACACACAGACACACACACACACAGACACACACAGACACTTACACACACACACACACGCAGAGACACTTCCACACAGACACACAGACACGCACTTACACACACACACTTCCACGCACACACAGAGACACTGACACACATACACTTCAACACACACACAATTACACACAGGCACGCACACACAGACACTTACACACACACACATAGAGACACTTACACACACACGCTTACACACAGACACACACACAGAAACACACAGACACTTACACGAAGACACTTATACACACACACAGACACTTACACACACAGACACTTACACACACACACATACACTTACACACACAGACACACAACACAGACACTTACACACACTTACACACGCACACACACACACACTTACACACAGACACTTACACACACACAGAGACACTTTCACACAGAAACACACACAGAGACACACACACACACAGAGACATTTACACACACACAGACTGACACTTACACACACACACACAGACGCATACACACATACACAGAGTTACACACACACACTGACACTTACACAGACAGACAGACACTTACACACACACATTTACACACACACACACTTACTCACACACACAGTCTCT
Source organism: Podargus strigoides (assembly GCA_028020825.1). NCBI lineage: Eukaryota > Metazoa > Chordata > Aves > Caprimulgiformes > Podargidae > Podargus > Podargus strigoides. The sequence goes on from CM051662.1 coordinate 40,178,304, forward strand.
TACATACAGACACTTACACACAGACACTTACACACACACACAGACACTTACACACACAAACAGACACAAACACACACAGACACACACACACAGACATTACACACACACACAGACACTTACACACACACAGACACTCTACAAACACACACACTCACACTTACACACACACACACACAGACACACACACACACAGTTAGACACACACAGACACTTAAACACACACACACACACACACAGACACTTACACACACACACTCACACAGACACTTACAGACACACAGACAATTACACACGCACACAGACACTTACACACACATACTTACACACACACACAGAGACACTTACACACATACACTTCCACACACACACCGACAATTACACACAGACACACACACACAGACACTTACACACACACACACAAAGACACACACACACAGACAAACACAGACACTTACACACACACAGACACTTACAGACAGACACTTACACACACACAGACACACACAGACACTTACACACAGACAATTATACACACATAGACACTTACAGACACTTAATCACACACACACAGACACTTGCACACAGACACACACAGACACTTACACACACACACGCACACACACAGAGACACTTACAGACACACAGACACACACACACACACACAGACACTTACACACACACGCTTACACACAGACACACACACGCTTACACACAGACACTTAGACACAGACACTTACACACACACACAGACACTTACACACACACACATACACTTACACACACAGACGCACAACACACAGACGCACACAGACACACACACACAGACACACACACACAGACACTTACACACACAGACACTTACACACACACACACACAGACACTTACTGACACACAGACAATTACACACGCACACAAACACTTACACACACATACTTACACATACACAGACACACACACACACACAGACAATTACACACAGACACACATAGAGTCACTTACACACACACACATAGAGACACTTACACACACTCTTACACACAGACACACACACAGACACACACAGACACACACACACACAGACAAACACAGTCACATACACACAGAGACACTTACAGACAGTCACTTACACACACACACACAGACACACACACAGAGACTTACACACAGACACTTATACACACCTAGACACTTACAGACACTTAATCACACACACACAGACACTTGCACACAGGCACTTACACAGACACACAGACACTTATACACAGACACTTCCACACACACACTTCCACACACACACACAGACACACACAGACACTTACACACACACTCAAACACAGAGACTTTTACAGACACCCAGACACTTACACACACATACTTACACACAGACACACACACAGTCACACACAGACACTTACACACAGACACATACACTTCCACACACAGACACACAACACACAGAGACAAACACAGACACTTACACACACTTACACACGCACACACACACACACTTACACACAGACACTTACACACACACAGAGACACTTTCACACATACACTTCCACACACACACAGACACTTACACAGAGAAACACACACAGAGACACACACACACAGAGACATTTACACACACACACACTGTCACTTTCACACACACACACAGATACTTGCACACAGTCACTTACACAGTCACACAGACACTTATACACAGACACTTCCACACACACATAGACACACACACACACAGACACACACAGACACTTACACACACACACACACACAGAGACACTTACAGACACACAGACAATTACACACACATACTTACACATACACAGGCACACACACACTCAGAGACAATTACACACAGACACACAGACACGCACTTACACACACACACTTCCACACACACACAGAGACATTGACACACATACACTTCAACACACACACAGACAATTACACACAGACACACACACACAGACACTTACACACACACACATAGAGACACTTACACATGCTTACACACAGACACACACAAAGACACACACAGACACTTACACACAGACACTTACACACACACACATACACTTACACACACAGACGCTTACACCCACACACATACACTTACACACACAGACACACAACACACAGACACTTACTCACACTTACACACGCACACACACACACACTTACACACAGACACTTACTCACACTTACACACGCACACACACACACACTTACACACAGACACTTACACACACACAGAGACACTTTCACACATACACTTCCACACGCACTCAGACACTTACACACAGAAACACACAAAGAGACAGACACACACAGAGAGACATTTACACACACACAGACTGACACTTACACACACACACACAGACAATTACACACATACACAGAGAGAGTTACACACACACACTGACACTTACACAGACAGATAGACACATACACACACACACTTAGACACACACACACACACTTACACACAGACACTTACACACACATGCTGAGACACTTAAACACACTTGCACACACACACAGACACTTACACACAGACACACACACACAGACACTTACACACACAGACACTTACACACACACAGACACTTACAAACACACATACACACAGACACTTACTGACACACAGACAGTTACACACGCACACAGACAATTACACACAGACACACACACACAGACTCTTACACACACACACACACACTTAGACACACACACACGCACTTACACACACACACTTCCACACACACAGACACTTACACACAGACACTTCCACACACACACAGACAATTACACACAGACACACACACACACACACAGACATACACACAGATACTTATACACACATAGACACTTACAGACACTTAATCACACACACACAGACACTTGCGCACAGACACTTACACAGACACACAGGCACTTATACACAGACACTTCCACAGACACAGAGACACACACACACACAGTCACTTATACAGAGACACTTACACACATACACAGACACTTACACATACACACACACACTTAGACACACACACACACTGACACACACACACACTGACACACACACACACACAAACACTGAGACACTTACACACAGACACTTACACACAGACACAGACACTTATACACAGACACACACACACAGACACTTACACACAGAAACTTACACGGAGACACACAGTCACTTACACACACACACAGACACTTGCACACACACAGACACTTACACACACACACACACTCTTACACACAGACACACACACAGAGACACTTACACACAGACACTTCCACACACACACAGACACTTGCAGACACACACACACACACTTACAATTACAGACACAGACACACAACACACAGACACACACAGACACACACACACTGAGACACTTACACACAGACAGACTCATACACACACACACACACTTACACACAGACACTTACACACACATACTGAGACACTTAAACACACTTGCATATACACACAGACACTTACACACAGACACACGCACACAGACACTTACACACACATACTTACACATACACAGACAGACACACACAGAGAGACAATTACACACAGACACACACACACGCACTTACACACACACACTTCCGCACACACACAGAGACACTTACACACAGACACACTCACAGACACACACAGACACACACACACACAGACACACACAGACACTTACACACACACAGACACTTACACACACACACAGACGCTTACAAACACACACACACACACACACACAGAGACACTTACACACACAGACACACGCACAGACACTTACACACAGACACTTACAGACACACAGACACACACGCACACAATTACACACAGACACACACACACAGACTCTTACACACACACACACACTTAGACACACACACACGCACTTACACACACACACTTCCACACACACAGACACTTACACACAGACACTTCCAAACACACACACAGACACACACACACACGCAGACACTTATACACAGACACTTACGCACATACACAGACACTTACACATACACACACACACTTAGACACACACACACACTTACACACACACACACACACAAACACTGAGACACACACAGACACTTACACACTCACACAGACACTTATACACAGACACACACACAGAGACACTTACACACAGACACTTACACGCAGACACACAGACACTTACACACACACACAGACACTTACACACACACAGACACTTCCACACACACACACACACTTAGACACACATACACACACACACACACAGACTTGCGCACAGACACACACACAGAGACACTTACACACACTTACACACACACACACACACACACACACACACAGACATTTGCACACACACACACACTGAAACTTACACACACACAGACACTTACACACACACACAGGGACAGTTACACACACACACACTGACACTTACACAGACACACAGACACTTGCACACACACCTTTACACACACACAGGCACACACACACACAGACTCTTACACACACACACACACACTTACGCACAGAGACTTACACACACATACTGAAACACTTACACATACTTTCACACACACACAGACACTAACACATACACACACACACAGACACTTTCACACACAGACACACACACACAGACACTTACACACACACACCTACACACACACACACACACACACACACACAGACACACACACACACACTTAGACACACTCAGACACTTACACACACACACACACAGACACTTACACACACAGACACACGCACAGACACTTACACACAGACACTTACAGACACACAGACACACACGCACACAGACAATTACACACAGACACACACACACAGACTCTTACACACACACACACACTTAGACACACACACACGCAGTTACACACTCACACTTACACACACACAGACACTTACACACAGACACTTCCACACCCACACAGACAATTACACACAGACACTTCCACACACAGAGAGACACACACACACACAGACACACACAGACACTTACACGCACACAGAGACACTCACAGACAGACACTTACACACACACACAGAGACACACACAGACACTTACACACACACACACAGACACACACACACACACAGTCACTTATACACAGACACTTACACACATACACAGACACTTACACATACACACACACACACTGACACACGCACGCACACACAAACACGGAGACACTTACACACAGACACTTACACACAGACACAGACACTTATACACAGACACACACACACAGACACACGCACAGACACTTACACACAGACACTTACACACACACACACACACACGCACACAGACAATTACACACAGACACACACACACAGACTCGTACACACACACACACACTTAGACACACACACAGACACTTACACACAGACACTTCCACACACACACAGACAATTACACACAGACACACACACACACACACAGACTTACACACAGACACTTATACACACATAGACACTTACAGACACTTAATCACACACACACAGACACTTGCGCACAGACACTTACACAGACACACAGACACTTATACACAGACACTTCCACACACACAGAGACACACACACACACAGACACACACAGACACTTACACGCACACAGAGACACTCACAGACAGACACTTACACACACACACACAGACACACAGACACTTACACACACACACAGACACACACACACACACAGTCACTTATACACAGACACTTACACACATACACAGACACTTACACATACACACACACACTTAGACACACACACACACTGACACACGCACACACACACAAACACTGAGACACTTACACACAGACACTTACACACAGACACAGACACTTATACACAGACACACACACAGAGACACTTACACACAGACACTTACACGCAAACACACAGACACTTACACACACACACAGACACTTACACACACACAGACACTTACACACACACTTACACACAGACACACACACAGAGACACTTACACTCAGACACTTCCACACACACACAGACACTTACTCACAGACACACACACACACACTTACAATTACAGACACAGACACACAACACACAGACACACACAGACACACACACACACAGACACTTACTGACACACAGACAATTACACACGCACACAGACACTTACACACACATACTTACACATACACAGACACACACACACACACAGTCAATTACACACAGACACACAGACACGCACTTCCACACACACACTTCCACACACACACAGAGACACTGACACACATACACTTCAACACACACACAGACAATTACACACAGACACACACACACAGACGCTTACACACACACACATAGACACTTACACACACACGCTTACACACAGACACACACATAGACACACGCAGACACACACACACACAGACAAACACAGTCACTTACATACACACATAGACACTTACAGACACTTAATCACACACACACAGACACTTGCACACAGACACTTACACAGACACACAGACACTTATACACAGACACTTCCACACACACACTTCCACACACACACACAGACACACACAGACACTTACACACACACTCACACACAGAGACACTTACAGACACACAGACACTTACACACATACTTACACACAGACACACACACAGACACACACAGACACTTACACACAGACACATACACTTACACACACACAGAGACACACACAGACACTTAAACTCACTTACACACGCACACACACACACACTTACACACAGACACTTACACACACACAGAGACACTTTCACACATACACTTCCACACACACACAGACACTTACACACAGAAACACACACAGAGAGACACTTACAGACACACAGACAATTACACACACATACTTACGCATACACAGGCACACACACACACAGAGACAATTACACACAGACACACAGACACGCACTTACACACACACACTTCCACACACAGACACAGACACTGACACACATACACTTCAACACACACACAATTACACACAGACAGACACACACAGACACTTACACACACACACATAGAGACACTTACACACACACGCTTACACACAGACACACACACAGACACACACAGACACTTACACACAGACACTTATACACACACACAGACACTTACACACACAGACACTTACACATACACACATACACTTACACACACAGACACACAACACACAGACACTTACACACACTTACACACGCACACACACACACACTTACACACAGACACTTACACACACACAGAGACACTTTCACACAGAAACACACACAGAGACACACACACACACAGAGACATTTACACACACACAGACTGACACTTACACACACACACACAGACACATACACACATACACAGAGTTACACACACACACTGACACTTACAAAGACAGACAGACACTTACACACACACATTTACACACACACACACACTTACACACACACACAGACTCTTACATACAGACACTTACACACAGACACTTACACACACACAGAGACACTTTCACACAGAAACACACACAGAGACACACACACACACAGAGACATTTACACACACACAGACTGACACTTACACACACACACACAGACACATACACACATACACAGAGAGAGTTACACACACACACTGACACTTACAAAGACAGACAGACACTTACACACACACATTTACACACACACACACACTTACACACACACACAGACTCTTACATACAGACACTTACACACAGACACTTACACACACACACAGACACTTACACCCACAGACACAAACACACACAGACACACACACACACAGACATTACACACACACACAGACACTTACACACACACAGACACTCTACAAACACACACACTCACACTTGCACACACACACACACAGACACACACACACACAGTTAGACACACACAGACACTTACACACACACACACACACAGAGACACTTACACACACACACTCACACAGACACTTACAGACACACACACAATTACACACGCACACAGACACTTACACACACATACTTACACATACACAGACACACACACACGCACTTACACACACACACTTCCACACACACACAGAGACACTTACACACATACACTTACACACACACACACACTTAGACACACACACAAACGCACAGACACTTACACACAGATACTTACACACAGACACACACTTACACACACACACACACAAACATTTACACACAAACACACTGACAGTTACACACACACACAGACACTTACACTCACACATTTAAACACACACAGGCACTTACATACACACACAGACACTTACACACACACACACACTTAGACACACACACACACACACACACACAGACACACACACAGAGACACTTACACACAGACACTTACACACACACACAGACACTTACACACAGACACACACAGTCACTTAGACGCTTACACACAGGCACTTACACACACACACTTACAATTACAGACACAGACACGCAACACAAAGACACACACAGACACTTACACACACACAGAGACACTTACACACAGACAGTTACACACACTTACACACACACACACACACACATACACACATATACTTACACATACACACAGACACTTACACACAGACACACACACACAGACACTTACACACACACACACACACAAACATTTACACACACACACACACTGACAGTTACACACGCACACAGACACTTACACGGACACATTTACACACACACAGGTACTTACATACACACACAGACACTTACACACACACACACACACTTAGACACACACACAGACACTTCCACACAGACACAGACACACACAGACACAGACACACACACACACAGACACACACACACACACACTTACACACAGACACACACACAGGGACACTTACACACAGACACAGACACAGACACACACAGACACTAAGACACTTACACACAGGCACTTACACACACACACTTACAATTACAGGCACAGACACGCAACACACAGACACACACAGACACTTACACACACACAGAGACACTTACACAGACACTTACACACACTTACACACACACACACACACACACACACATACACACATACACTTCCACACACACACAGACACTTACACACAGAAACACACACAGAGACACACACACACACAGACATTTACACACACACACTCTGACACTTACACACAGGCACAGACACTTACACACACACACAGAGACAGTTACACTCACACACACTGAGACTTACACAGACACTCAGACACTTACACAAACATACTGAGACACTTACACACACTTGCACACACACACAGACACACAGAGACACACACACACCGAAACTTACACACACACACAGACACTTACACACAGACACTTACACAGAGACACACACTTACACAAACACACAGACACTTACACACACACAGACACACACACACACACAGACAAACATTTACACACACACTCTGACAGTTGCACACACGCACAGACACTTACACCCACACACACAGACACTTACACACACACACACACACAGACACACACACAGAGAAATTTACACACACACACACACAGACACTTACACACACACACAGACACTTACACACACACAGACACTTACACACACACACACACAGACACTTACACACACACACAAACACACAAACACAGACACTTACACACACACACACACAGACACTTACAGACACTTACACAGACACACAGACACTTACACACAGACACTTCCACATACACAGAGACACACACACACACAGACACTTGCACAGAGACACTTGCGCACACACAGACAGTTACACACAGACAGTTCCACACACAGACACACACACACACAGACACACACAGACACTTACACACACACAGAGACACTTGCACATAGACACATACACACACACAGACACTCACACGCAGACACTTACACACAGACACACACAGACACAGACACTTCCACACACACAGACACTTACACACACGCACACAGAAACTTACACACACATACACACACTTACACACAGACAGTTCCACACACAGACACACACGCACACAGACACACACAGACACTTACACACACACAGAGACACTTGCACACAGACACTTCCACACACACACACAGACACACACACAGGGACACACACACACACACAAACAGACATTTACACACACACTGACACACACACACACAGACACTTACACACAGACACAGACATACACAGACACACACACAGACACTTACACACACACAGACACTTACACACACACACAGACACACACAGACACACAGGAACACAGACACAGACACACACAGACACAGACGCACAGACACTTACACAGACACACAGACACTTATACACAGACACTTCCACACACACACAGACACACACACACACAGACACACACAGACACTTACACACACACACACACACACTTACACACACACACACACACACACTTACACACAGACTCTTACACACACACACAGAGACACTTGCACACAGACACTTCCACACACACACACAGACACACACACAGACACTTACACACACACACTTACACACACACACAGACACACACAGACACACAGGAACACCTACACAGACACACACAGACACAGACACACAGACATTACACAGACACACAGACACTTATACACAGACACTTCCACACACACACAGACACACACAGACACACACAGACACACACAGACACACAGGCACAAACACACACAGACACTTACACACACACACACACTTCCGCACACTAACACACAATTACACACAGACACTTACACACACACAGACACAGACACTTACATACACGCACACACAGACACTTACACACACACGCTCACACACACACAGACAGACAGAAACACACACAGACTTACACAGAGACACTTATACACACATAGACACTTAGAGACACTTATTCACACACACACAAACACACACACACAGACACTTACACACACAGACGCACACACAGACACTTACAGACACATAATCACACACACACAGACAGTTGCACAAAGACACTTATACACACACACACACTTACACACAGACTCTTACACACACACACAGAGACACTTACACACAGACACTTGCACACACACACACAGACACACACACAGGGACACACACACACACACAAACAGACATTTACACACACACACACTGACACTTAGACACACACACAGACCGTTATACGCACACATTTACACACACGCAGACACTTACACACACACACAGACACTTACACACACACACAGACACACACACAGACACTTACACACACAGAGACACACACACACACACAGAGACACTTACACACACACGCTCACACACACACACAGACACACACACACACAGACACACACACACAGACAGACAGACACACGCACACACAGACTTACACACAGACACTTATACACACATAGACACTTAGAGACTTGTTCACACACACACAGACACTTACACACAGACACTTACACAGACACACACAGACACACACAGACACTTACACGCACACACACAGACACACACACACAGACACAGACACTTACACACAGACACTTTCACAAAGACATTTACACAGACACACAGACACTTACACACAGACACTTCCACATACACAGAGACACACACACACACAGACACACACAGACACTTACACACACACAGAGACACTTACACACACACACACACTTACACACACAAACACACAATTACACACAGACACTTACACACACACAGAGACACTTACACACAGACACTTACACACACAGACACTTACACAGATACACACACACAGAGACACACACACACACACAAACAGACATTTACACACACACACACTGACACTTACACACACACTCAGACACTTACACGCACACATTTACGCACACACAGGCACTTACACACAGACACTTCCACACACACACAGACACTTACACACAGACACACAGACAGTTACACACACAACCACTGACACTTACACACACACACAGACACTTACACACAGACACAGACACACACAGACACTCAGACACTTACACAGAGGCACTTACACAAACACACTTAAAATTACAGACACAGACACTCAACACAGAGACACACACGGGCACTTACACACACACAGAGACACTTGCACAAAGACACTTACACACACTTAGACACACACACACACACACACACACTTACACACATACACTTCCACACACACACAGACACTTACACACACACAGAGACACTTACACACACACACACACTTACACACACAAACACACAATTACACACAGACACTTACACACACACAGAGACACTTACACACAGACACTTACACACACAGACACTTACACAGAGACACACACACACACACAAACAGACATTTACACACACACACACTGACACTTACACACACACACAGACACTTACACGCACCCATTTGCACACACAGAGACACACACACACACAGACAGACAGACACACACAGACAGACACACACACACACACACAGACTTACACACAGACACAAACACACATAGACACTTACAGACACTTAATCACACACACACAGACACTTGCACACAGACACTTACACAGACACACAGACACATATACACAGACACTTCCACACAAACACAGACACACACACACTTAGGCACACACACACACTTACACACAGACACACACAACCAGTGAGACACTTACACACAGACACTTACACACACACACACAGACACTTTCACACACACACACAGACACACACACACACAGACATTTCCACACACACACAGACACACACACACACAGACACACACAGACACTTACACACACACACAGACACTTACACACAGACACTTACACAGACACACAGACACTTACACACAGACACTTCCACATTCACTGAGACACACACACACGCAGACACACACAGACACTTACACACACACAGAGACACTTACACACAGACACTTACACACCACACACAGACACACACAGACACTTACACACACACACACAGACACACACACACAGACACAGACTCTTACACACAGACACTTACACAGACACTTGCACACACACAGAGACACTTACACACACACACACTTACACACACAAACACAAAATTACACACAGACACTTACACACACACAGAGACACTTACACACAGACACTTCCACACACACACAGACACTTATACACAGACACACACGCGGAGACACACACACACACACAAACAGACATATACACACACACACACTGACACTTACACACACGCTCAGACACTTCCACGCACACATTTACGCACACACAGGCACTTACACACACACAGACACTCACACACGCACACACACACTTACACACAGACACACACACACACACAGGCACTTACACACAGACACACAGACAGTTACACACACACACACTGTCACTTACACACACACACAGACACTTACACACAGACACAGACACACACAAACAGTCAGACACTTACACTGAGGCACTTACACAAACACACTTAAAATTACAGACACAGACACGCAACACACAGACACACACGGACACTCACACACACACAGAGACACCTACACACAGACACTTACAGACACTTACACACACACACAGACACTTACACACAGAAACACACACAGAGACACACACACACACACACAGACATTTACACACACACACACTGACACTTACACACACACACAGACGCTTATACACACACACAGAGACAGTTACACACACACACACTGAGACTTAGACAGACACTCAGACACTTACACACACATACTGAGACACTTACACACACTTGCACACACACACAGACACTTACACAGAGACACACACACACAGAAACTTACACACACACACAGACACTTACACACACACACACAGACACTTACACACAGACACACAGACACTTACACACACACACTTACACATACACAGACACTTACACACACACAGAGGCACTTACACACACACACTTCCACGCACACACTGAGACACTTACACACAGACACTTCCACACACACACAATTACACACAGACACACACACACAGACATTTACACACACACACACACAGACACTTACACACAGACGCTTACACACAGACACACACACACACAGACGCTTACACACAGACACACACACACAATCACACACACACACAGACTTACACACAGACACACACACAGACACTTACAGACACTTAATCACACACACACAGACACTTGCACAAAGACACTTACACACACACAGACACTCACACACAGACACTTCCACACAGACACAGACACACACACACACAGACACACACAGACACTTACACACACACAGAGGCACTTACATATAGACACTTACACACACACAGACACTTACACGCAGACACACACACACACACAGACACTTACACACACACAGACACTTACACACACGTACACAGACACTTACACACACTCACACACACTTAAACACAGACTCTTACACACACACAGAGACACTTACACACAGACACTTCCAAACACACACACACACACACACACACACTTACACACATACACTTCCACACACACACAGACACTTACACACAGAAACACACACAGGGACACACACACACACACAAACAGACATTTACACACACACACACTGACACACACACACACACACACAGACACACACACACAGAGACTTACACACAGACACAGACACACACAGACAGACACACACAGACACACAGGAACACAGACACACACAGACACACACACACAGACAGACACTCACACACACACACAGACACACACACACAGACACACACACACAGACACACACACACACAGACACACAGGAACACAGACACAGACACACACAGACACACACACACAGATAGGCACTCACACACACACACCGAGAGACTTACACACAGACTCTTACACAGACACACAGACACACAGGCACACAGACACACACAGACACTTACACACACACAGAGACACTTACACACAGACACACACACGCACACAGACACACACAGACACACACAGACACACAGACACAAACACAGACACTTCCACACACACACACACTTCCGCACACTAACACTCAATTACACACAGACACTTACACACACAGACACTTACACACAGACACACACATAGAGACACACACACACACACAAACAGACATTTACACACACACACACTGACACTTACACACCCAGACACACACTTACACACAGACACACACACACACACTTACATACAGACACACAGACACTTACACACAGACACACACACTTACACACACACACACACACACTTACACACACACACACAGACACTTACACACACACACACACACACACACACACAGAAACTTACACACACACACACACGCTCACACAGACCCAAACACACACACACAGACACTTACACACACACACTTACACATACACAGACACTTACACACACACAGAGAAACTTACACACACACACACACTTAGACACACACACACACACACAGACACTTACACACACACACTTCCGCACACACACAGAGACACTAACACACAGACACTTCCACACACACACAGACAATTACACACAGAGACACACACACACTTACACACACACACACAGACACTTACACACACACAGAGACACTTACACACAGACACTTACACACACGCACACAGACACACACAGACACACACAGACACACAGACACAAACAAACACAGACACTTCCACACACACACACACTTCCGCACACTAACACACAATTAAACACAGACACTTACACACACACAGAGACACTTACACACAGACACACACATAGAGACACACACACACACACAAACAGACATTTACACAGACACACACTGACAGTTAGACACACACACAGACACTTAGACGCACACATTTACACACACGCAGGCACTTACACACACACAGAGACACTTACACACAGACACTTACACACCACACACAGACACACACAGACACTTACACACACACACACAGACACACACACACAGACACAGACTCTTACACACAGACACTTACACAGACACTTGCACACACACAGAGACACTTACACACACACACACACTTACACACACAAACACAAAATTACACACAGACACTTACACACACACAGAGACACTTACACACAGACACTTCCACACACACACAGACACTTATACACAGACACACACGCGGAGACACACACACACACACAAACAGACATATACACACACACACACTGACACTTACACACACGCTCAGACACTTCCACGCACACATTTACGCACACACAGGCACTTACACACAGACACTTCCACATACACAGAGACACACACACACACAGACACACACAGACACTTACACACACACAGAGACACTTACACACACACACACACTTACACACACAAACACACAATTACACACAGACACTTACACACACACAGAGACACTTACACACAGACACTTACACACACAGACACTTACACAGATACACACACACAGAGACACACACACACACACAAACAGACATTTACACACACACACACTGACACTTACACACACACTCAGACACTTACACGCACACATTTACGCACACACAGGCACTTACACACAGACACTTCCACACACACACAGACACTTACACACAGACACACAGACAGTTACACACACAACCACTGACACTTACACACACACACAGACACTTACACACAGACACAGACACACACAGACACTCAGACACTTACACAGAGGCACTTACACAAACACACTTAAAATTACAGACACAGACACTCAACACAGAGACACACACGGGCACTTACACACACACAGAGACACTTGCACAAAGACACTTACACACACTTAGACACACACACACACACACACACACTTACACACATACACTTCCACACACACACAGACACTTACACACACACAGAGACACTTACACACACACACACACTTACACACACAAACACACAATTACACACAGACACTTACACACACACAGAGACACTTACACACAGACACTTACACACACAGACACTTACACAGAGACACACACACACACACAAACAGACATTTACACACACACACACTGACACTTACACACACACACAGACACTTACACGCACCCATTTGCACACACAGAGACACACACACACACAGACAGACAGACACACACAGACAGACACACACACACACACACAGACTTACACACAGACACAAACACACATAGACACTTACAGACACTTAATCACACACACACAGACACTTGCACACAGACACTTACACAGACACACAGACACATATACACAGACACTTCCACACAAACACAGACACACACACACTTAGGCACACACACACACTTACACACAGACACACACAACCAGTGAGACACTTACACACAGACACTTACACACACACACAGAGACACTTTCACACACACACACAGACACACACACACACAGACATTTCCACACACACACAGACACACACACACACAGACACACACAGACACTTACACACACACACAGACACTTACACACAGACACTTACACAGACACACAGACACTTACACACAGACACTTCCACATTCACTGAGACACACACACACGCAGACACACACAGACACTTACACACACACAGAGACACTTACACACAGACACTTACACACCACACACAGACACACACAGACACTTACACACACACACACAGACACACACACACAGACACAGACTCTTACACACAGACACTTACACAGACACTTGCACACACACAGAGACACTTACACACACACACACTTACACACACAAACACAAAATTACACACAGACACTTACACACACACAGAGACACTTACACACAGACACTTCCACACACACACAGACACTTATACACAGACACACACGCGGAGACACACACACACACACAAACAGACATATACACACACACACACTGACACTTACACACACGCTCAGACACTTCCACGCACACATTTACGCACACACAGGCACTTACACACACACAGACACTCACACACGCACACACACACTTACACACAGACACACACACACACACAGGCACTTACACACAGACACACAGACAGTTACACACACACACACTGTCACTTACACACACACACAGACACTTACACACAGACACAGACACACACAAACAGTCAGACACTTACACTGAGGCACTTACACAAACACACTTAAAATTACAGACACAGACACGCAACACACAGACACACACGGACACTCACACACACACAGAGACACCTACACACAGACACTTACAGACACTTACACACACACACACACACACACTTACACACATACACTTCCACACACACACAGACACTTACACACAGAAACACACACAGAGACACACACACACACACACAGACATTTACACACACACACACTGACACTTACACACACACACAGACGCTTATACACACACACAGAGACAGTTACACACACACACACTGAGACTTAGACAGACACTCAGACACTTACACACACATACTGAGACACTTACACACACTTGCACACACACACAGACACTTACACAGAGACACACACACACAGAAACTTACACACACACACAGACACTTACACACACACACACAGACACTTACACACAGACACACAGACACTTACACACACACACTTACACATACACAGACACTTACACACACACAGAGGCACTTACACACACACACTTCCACGCACACACTGAGACACTTACACACAGACACTTCCACACACACACAATTACACACAGACACACACACACAGACATTTACACACACACACACACAGACACTTACACACAGACGCTTACACACAGACACACACACACACAGACGCTTACACACAGACACACACACACAATCACACACACACACAGACTTACACACAGACACACACACAGACACTTACAGACACTTAATCACACACACACAGACACTTGCACAAAGACACTTACACACACACAGACACTCACACACAGACACTTCCACACAGACACAGACACACACACACAGAGACACACACAGACACTTACACACACACAGAGGCACTTACATATAGACACTTACACACACACAGACACTTACACGCAGACACACACACACACACAGACACTTACACACACTCACACACACTTACACACAGACTCTTACACACACACAGAGACACTTACACACAGACACTTCCAAACACACACACACACACACACACACACTTACACACATACACTTCCACACACACACAGACACTTACACACAGAAACACACACAGGGACACACACACACACACAAACAGACATTTACACACACACACACTGACACACACACACACACACACAGACACACACACACAGAGACTTACACACAGACACAGACACACACAGACAGACACACACAGACACACAGGAACACAGACACACACAGACACACACACACAGACAGACACTCACACACACACACAGACACACACACACAGACACACACACACAGACACACACACACACAGACACACAGGAACACAGACACAGACACACACAGACACACACACACAGATAGACACTCACACACACACACCGAGAGACTTACACACAGACTCTTACACAGACACACAGACACACAGGCACACAGACACACACAGACACTTACACACACACAGAGACACTTACACACAGACACACACACGCACACAGACACACACAGACACACACAGACACACAGACACAAACACAGACACTTCCACACACACACACACTTCCGCACACTAACACTCAATTACACACAGACACTTACACACACAGACACTTACACACAGACACACACATAGAGACACACACACACACACAAACAGACATTTACACACACACACACTGACACTTACACACCCAGACACACACTTACACACAGACACACACACACACACTTACATACAGACACACAGACACTTACACACACACACACACACTTACACACACACACACACACACTTACACACACACACACAGACACTTACACACACACACACACACACACACACACAGAAACTTACACACACACACACACGCTCACACAGACCCAAACACACACACACAGACACTTACACACACACACTTACACATACACAGACACTTACACACACACAGAGAAACTTACACACACACACACACACTTAGACACACACACACACACACAGACACTTACACACACACACTTCCGCACACACACAGAGACACTAACACACAGACACTTCCACACACACACAGACAATTACACACAGAGACACACACACACTTACACACACACACACAGACACTTACACACACACAGAGACACTTACACACAGACACTTACACACACGCACACAGACACACACAGACACACACAGACACACAGACACAAACAAACACAGACACTTCCACACACACACACACTTCCGCACACTAACACACAATTAAACACAGACACTTACACACACACAGAGACACTTACACACAGACACACACATAGAGACACACACACACACACAAACAGACATTTACACAGACACACACTGACAGTTAGACACACACACAGACACTTAGACGCACACATTTACACACACGCAGGCACTTACACACACACACAGAGACACTTACACACACTCAGACACTTACACACACACACACACACTTACACACACACACAGACACATACTGACACTTAAACACAGACACTTCCACACACACACAGACACTTACACACAGACACACACACAGAGACACACACACACACAAACAGACATTTACACACACACACACTGACACTTACACACCCAGACACACACTTACACACAGACACACACACACACACTTACATACAGACACACAGACACTTACACACACACACACACACTTACACACACACACACACACACTTACACACACACACACACACAGAGATAGAAACTTACACACACACACACACGCTCACACAGACCCAAACACACACACACAGACACTTACACACACACACTTACACATACACAGACACTTACACACACACAGAGAAACTTACACACACACACACACTTAGACACACACACACACACACAGACACTTACACACACACACTTCCGCACACACACAGAGACACTAACACACAGACACTTCCACACACACACAGACAATTACACACAGAGACACACACACACTTACACACACACACACAGACACTTACACACACACGCTTACACACACACACACAGAGACGCACACACACACACTTAGACACACTCAGACACTTATACACACACACACATACACAGACACTTACACACACAGACACACGCACAGACACACACAGACACTTACAGACACACAGCCACACACGCACATAGACAATTACACACAGACACACACACACAGACTCTTACACACACACACACACTTAGACACACACGCACGCACTTACACACACACACTTCCACACACACACAGACACACACACACACAGACACACACAGACACTTAGACACACACAGAGACACTTGCACATAGACACATACACACACACAGACACTTACACACACGCACACAGACACTTACACACACTCACACACACTTACACACAGACTCTTACACACACACACAGAGACACTTGCACACAGACACTTCCACACACACACGCAGACACACACACGGGGACACACACACACACACAAACAGACATTTACACACACACACACTGACACACACACACACAGACACTTACACACAGACACAGACACACACAGACACACACACACAGACACACACACACAGACACACACACACACAGACACACAGGAACACAGACACAGACACACACAGACACACACACACAGATAGACACTCACACACACACACCGAGAGACTTACACACAGACTCTTACACAGACACACAGGCACACAGACACACACAGACACTTACACACACACAGAGACACTTACACACAGACAGTTACACACACTTACACACACACACACACACACATACACACATATACTTACACATACACACAGACACTTACACACAGACACACACACACAGACACTTACACACACACACACACACAAACATTTACACACACACACACACTGACAGTTACACACGCACACAGACACTTACACGGACACATTTACACACACACAGGTACTTACATACACACACAGACACTTACACACACACACACACACTTAGACACACACACAGACACTTCCACACAGACACAGACACACACAGACACAGACACACACACACACAGACACACACACACACACACTTACACACAGACACACACACAGGGACACTTACACACAGACACAGACACAGACACACACAGACACTAAGACACTTACACACAGGCACTTACACACACACACTTACAATTACAGGCACAGACACGCAACACACAGACACACACAGACACTTACACACACACAGAGACACTTACACAGACACTTACACACACTTACACACACACACACACACACACACACATACACACATACACTTCCACACACACACAGACACTTACACACAGAAACACACACAGAGACACACACACACACAGACATTTACACACACACACTCTGACACTTACACACAGGCACAGACACTTACACACACACACAGAGACAGTTACACTCACACACACTGAGACTTACACAGACACTCAGACACTTACACAAACATACTGAGACACTTACACACACTTGCACACACACACAGACACACAGAGACACACACACACCGAAACTTACACACACACACAGACACTTACACACAGACACTTACACAGAGACACACACTTACACAAACACACAGACACTTACACACACACAGACACACACACACACACAGACAAACATTTACACACACACTCTGACAGTTGCACACACGCACAGACACTTACACCCACACACACAGACACTTACACACACACACACACACAGACACACACACAGAGAAATTTACACACACACACACACAGACACTTACACACACACACAGACACTTACACACACACAGACACTTACACACACACACACACAGACACTTACACACACACACAAACACACAAACACAGACACTTACACACACACACACACAGACACTTACAGACACTTACACAGACACACAGACACTTACACACAGACACTTCCACATACACAGAGACACACACACACACAGACACTTGCACAGAGACACTTGCGCACACACAGACAGTTACACACAGACAGTTCCACACACAGACACACACACACACAGACACACACAGACACTTACACACACACAGAGACACTTGCACATAGACACATACACACACACAGACACTCACACGCAGACACTTACACACAGACACACACAGACACAGACACTTCCACACACACAGACACTTACACACACGCACACAGAAACTTACACACACATACACACACTTACACACAGACAGTTCCACACACAGACACACACGCACACAGACACACACAGACACTTACACACACACAGAGACACTTGCACACAGACACTTCCACACACACACACAGACACACACACAGGGACACACACACACACACAAACAGACATTTACACACACACTGACACACACACACACAGACACTTACACACAGACACAGACATACACAGACACACACACAGACACTTACACACACACAGACACTTACACACACACACAGACACACACAGACACACAGGAACACAGACACAGACACACACAGACACAGACGCACAGACACTTACACAGACACACAGACACTTATACACAGACACTTCCATACACACACAGACACACACACACACAGACACACACAGACACTTACACACACACACACACACACTTACACACACACACACACACACACTTACACACAGACTCTTACACACACACACAGAGACACTTGCACACAGACACTTCCACACACACACACAGACACACACACAGACACTTACACACACACACTTACACACACACACAGACACACACAGACACACAGGAACACCTACACAGACACACACAGACACAGACACACAGACATTACACAGACACACAGACACTTATACACAGACACTTCCACACACACACAGACACACACAGACACACACAGACACACACAGACACACAGGCACAAACACACACAGACACTTACACACACACACACACTTCCGCACACTAACACACAATTACACACAGACACTTACACACACACAGACACAGACACTTACATACACGCACACACAGACACTTACACACACACGCTCACACACACACAGACAGACAGAAACACACACAGACTTACACAGAGACACTTATACACACATAGACACTTAGAGACACTTATTCACACACACACAAACACACACACACAGACACTTACACACACAGACGCACACACAGACACTTACAGACACATAATCACACACACACAGACAGTTGCACAAAGACACTTATACACACACACACACTTACACACAGACTCTTACACACACACACAGAGACACTTACACACAGACACTTGCACACACACACACAGACACACACACAGGGACACACACACACACACAAACAGACATTTACACACACACACACTGACACTTAGACACACACACAGACCGTTATACGCACACATTTACACACACGCAGACACTTACACACACACACAGACACTTACACACACACACAGACACACACACAGACACTTACACACACAGAGACACACACACACACACAGAGACACTTACACACACACGCTCACACACACACACAGACACACACACACACAGACACACACACACAGACAGACAGACACACGCACACACAGACTTACACACAGACACTTATACACACATAGACACTTAGAGACTTGTTCACACACACACAGACACTTACACACAGACACTTACACAGACACACACAGACACACACAGACACTTACACGCACACACACAGACACACACACACAGACACAGACACTTACACACAGACACTTTCACAAAGACATTTACACAGACACACAGACACTTACACACAGACACTTCCACATACACAGAGACACACACACACACAGACACACACAGACACTTACACACACACAGAGACACTTACACACACACACACACTTACACACACAAACACACAATTACACACAGACACTTACACACACACAGAGACACTTACACACAGACACTTACACACACAGACACTTACACAGATACACACACACAGAGACACACACACACACACAAACAGACATTTACACACACACACACTGACACTTACACACACACTCAGACACTTACACGCACACATTTACGCACACACAGGCACTTACACACAGACACTTCCACACACACACAGACACTTACACACAGACACACAGACAGTTACACACACAACCACTGACACTTACACACACACACAGACACTTACACACAGACACAGACACACACAGACACTCAGACACTTACACAGAGGCACTTACACAAACACACTTAAAATTACAGACACAGACACTCAACACAGAGACACACACGGGCACTTACACACACACAGAGACACTTGCACAAAGACACTTACACACACTTAGACACACACACACACACACACACACTTACACACATACACTTCCACACACACACAGACACTTACACACACACAGAGACACTTACACACACACACACACTTACACACACAAACACACAATTACACACAGACACTTACACACACACAGAGACACTTACACACAGACACTTACACACACAGACACTTACACAGAGACACACACACACACACAAACAGACATTTACACACACACACACTGACACTTACACACACACACAGACACTTACACGCACCCATTTGCACACACAGAGACACACACACACACAGACAGACAGACACACACAGACAGACACACACACACACACACAGACTTACACACAGACACAAACACACATAGACACTTACAGACACTTAATCACACACACACAGACACTTGCACACAGACACTTACACAGACACACAGACACATATACACAGACACTTCCACACAAACACAGACACACACACACTTAGGCACACACACACACTTACACACAGACACACACAACCAGTGAGACACTTACACACAGACACTTACACACACACACACAGACACTTTCACACAGACACACACACACACAGACATTTCCACACACACACAGACACACACACACACAGACACACACAGACACTTACACACACACACAGACACTTACACACAGACACTTACACAGACACACAGACACTTACACACAGACACTTCCACATTCACTGAGACACACACACACGCAGACACACACAGACACTTACACACACACACACACAGACACTTACACACACACAGACACTTACACACACACACAGACACACACAGACACACAGGAACACAGACACAGACACACAGGCACAAACACACACAGACACTTCCACACACAGACACACTTCCGCACACTAACACACAATTACACACAGACACTTACACACACACAGAGACACTTACACACAGACACACAGACACACACACACACAGACACACACAAGTAGACATGTACACACACACACACTGACACTTAGACACACACACAGACACTTAGACGCACACATTTACACACACGCAGGCACTTACACACACAGACACTTACACACACACACAGACACTTACACACACTCAGACTCTTACACACACACACACACACTTACACACTGACACACACACAGAGACACTTAAAGACAGACACTTCCAGACACACACAGACGCTTACACATAGACACACACACACACACAGACACACACACACAGACATACACAGACACAGACACTTACACACAGACACAGACACACACACAGACACTTACACACACACGCTCACACACACACACAGACAGCCACACACACAGACTTACACACAGATACTTATACACACATAGAAAATTACAGACACTTATTCACACACACACAGACACTTACACAGACACGCTTACACACACACACACACACACACAGAAACTTACACACACACACAGACACACACACAGACACACACACAGAGAAACTTACACACATACAGACACACACAGACACTTACACACACACACAGACACTTACACACACACACACAGACACTTACACACACACACTTTCACATACACAGACACTTATACACGCACAGAGACACTTACACACACACACACACTTAGACACACACACAGACACACAGACACTTACACACACACACTTCCACACACACACAGAGACACTTACACACAGACACTTCCACACACACACAGACAATTACACACAGATACACACACACAGACACTTCCACACACACACACACTTCCGCACACTAACACTCAATTACACACAGACACTTACACACACAGACACTTACACACAGACACACACATAGAGACACACACACACACACAAACAGACATTTACACACACACACACTGACACTTACACACCCAGACACACACTTACACACAGACACACACACACACACTTACATACAGACACACAGACACTTACACACAGACACACACACTTACACACACACACACACACACTTACACACACACACACAGACACTTACACACACACACACACACACACACACACAGAAACTTACACACACACACACACGCTCACACAGACCCAAACACACACACACAGACACTTACACACACACACTTACACATACACAGACACTTACACACACACAGAGAAACTTACACACACACACACACTTAGACACACACACACACACACAGACACTTACACACACACACTTCCGCACACACACAGAGACACTAACACACAGACACTTCCACACACACACAGACAATTACACACAGAGACACACACACACTTACACACACACACACAGACACTTACACACACACAGAGACACTTACACACAGACACTTACACACACGCACACAGACACACACAGACACACACAGACACACAGACACAAACAAACACAGACACTTCCACACACACACACACTTCCGCACACTAACACACAATTAAACACAGACACTTACACACACACA
Organism: Podargus strigoides; assembly: GCA_028020825.1. Lineage (NCBI taxonomy): Eukaryota > Metazoa > Chordata > Aves > Caprimulgiformes > Podargidae > Podargus > Podargus strigoides. The sequence continues at coordinate 40,206,593 of CM051662.1, forward strand.
GAGACACTTACACACAGACACACACATAGAGACACACACACACACACAAACAGACATTTACACAGACACACACTGACAGTTAGACACACACACAGACACTTAGACGCACACATTTACACACACGCAGGCACTTACACACACACAGAGACACTTACACACAGACACTTACACACCACACACAGACACACACAGACACTTACACACACACACACAGACACACACACACAGACACAGACTCTTACACACAGACACTTACACAGACACTTGCACACACACAGAGACACTTACACACACACACACACTTACACACACAAACACAAAATTACACACAGACACTTACACACACACAGAGACACTTACACACAGACACTTCCACACACACACAGACACTTATACACAGACACACACGCGGAGACACACACACACACACAAACAGACATATACACACACACACACTGACACTTACACACACGCTCAGACACTTCCACGCACACATTTACGCACACACAGGCACTTACACACAGACACTTCCACATACACAGAGACACACACACACACAGACACACACAGACACTTACACACACACAGAGACACTTACACACACACACACACTTACACACACAAACACACAATTACACACAGACACTTACACACACACAGAGACACTTACACACAGACACTTACACACACAGACACTTACACAGATACACACACACAGAGACACACACACACACACAAACAGACATTTACACACACACACACTGACACTTACACACACACTCAGACACTTACACGCACACATTTACGCACACACAGGCACTTACACACAGACACTTCCACACACACACAGACACTTACACACAGACACACAGACAGTTACACACACAACCACTGACACTTACACACACACACAGACACTTACACACAGACACAGACACACACAGACACTCAGACACTTACACAGAGGCACTTACACAAACACACTTAAAATTACAGACACAGACACTCAACACAGAGACACACACGGGCACTTACACACACACAGAGACACTTGCACAAAGACACTTACACACACTTAGACACACACACACACACACACACACTTACACACATACACTTCCACACACACACAGACACTTACACACACACAGAGACACTTACACACACACACACACTTACACACACAAACACACAATTACACACAGACACTTACACACACACAGAGACACTTACACACAGACACTTACACACACAGACACTTACACAGAGACACACACACACACACAAACAGACATTTACACACACACACACTGACACTTACACACACACACAGACACTTACACGCACCCATTTGCACACACAGAGACACACACACACACAGACAGACAGACACACACAGACAGACACACACACACACACACAGACTTACACACAGACACAAACACACATAGACACTTACAGACACTTAATCACACACACACAGACACTTGCACACAGACACTTACACAGACACACAGACACATATACACAGACACTTCCACACAAACACAGACACACACACACTTAGGCACACACACACACTTACACACAGACACACACAACCAGTGAGACACTTACACACAGACACTTACACACACACACAGACACTTTCACACACACACACAGACACACACACACACAGACATTTCCACACACACACAGACACACACACACACAGACACACACAGACACTTACACACACACACAGACACTTACACACAGACACTTACACAGACACACAGACACTTACACACAGACACTTCCACATTCACTGAGACACACACACACGCAGACACACACAGACACTTACACACACACAGAGACACTTACACACAGACACTTACACACCACACACAGACACACACAGACACTTACACACACACACACAGACACACACACACAGACACAGACTCTTACACACAGACACTTACACAGACACTTGCACACACACAGAGACACTTACACACACACACACTTACACACACAAACACAAAATTACACACAGACACTTACACACACACAGAGACACTTACACACAGACACTTCCACACACACACAGACACTTATACACAGACACACACGCGGAGACACACACACACACACAAACAGACATATACACACACACACACTGACACTTACACACACGCTCAGACACTTCCACGCACACATTTACGCACACACAGGCACTTACACACACACAGACACTCACACACGCACACACACACTTACACACAGACACACACACACACACAGGCACTTACACACAGACACACAGACAGTTACACACACACACACTGTCACTTACACACACACACAGACACTTACACACAGACACAGACACACACAAACAGTCAGACACTTACACTGAGGCACTTACACAAACACACTTAAAATTACAGACACAGACACGCAACACACAGACACACACGGACACTCACACACACACAGAGACACCTACACACAGACACTTACAGACACTTACACACACACACACACACACACTTACACACATACACTTCCACACACACACAGACACTTACACACAGAAACACACACAGAGACACACACACACACACACAGACATTTACACACACACACACTGACACTTACACACACACACAGACGCTTATACACACACACAGAGACAGTTACACACACACACACTGAGACTTAGACAGACACTCAGACACTTACACACACATACTGAGACACTTACACACACTTGCACACACACACAGACACTTACACAGAGACACACACACACAGAAACTTACACACACACACAGACACTTACACACACACACACAGACACTTACACACAGACACACAGACACTTACACACACACACTTACACATACACAGACACTTACACACACACAGAGGCACTTACACACACACACTTCCACGCACACACTGAGACACTTACACACAGACACTTCCACACACACACAATTACACACAGACACACACACACAGACATTTACACACACACACACACAGACACTTACACACAGACGCTTACACACAGACACACACACACACAGACGCTTACACACAGACACACACACACAATCACACACACACACAGACTTACACACAGACACACACACAGACACTTACAGACACTTAATCACACACACACAGACACTTGCACAAAGACACTTACACACACACAGACACTCACACACAGACACTTCCACACAGACACAGACACACACACACAGAGACACACACAGACACTTACACACACACAGAGGCACTTACATATAGACACTTACACACACACAGACACTTACACGCAGACACACACACACACACAGACACTTACACACACTCACACACACTTACACACAGACTCTTACACACACACAGAGACACTTACACACAGACACTTCCAAACACACACACACACACACACACACACTTACACACATACACTTCCACACACACACAGACACTTACACACAGAAACACACACAGGGACACACACACACACACAAACAGACATTTACACACACACACACTGACACACACACACACACACACAGACACACACACACAGAGACTTACACACAGACACAGACACACACAGACAGACACACACAGACACACAGGAACACAGACACACACAGACACACACACACAGACAGACACTCACACACACACACAGACACACACACACAGACACACACACACAGACACACACACACACAGACACACAGGAACACAGACACAGACACACACAGACACACACACACAGATAGACACTCACACACACACACCGAGAGACTTACACACAGACTCTTACACAGACACACAGACACACAGGCACACAGACACACACAGACACTTACACACACACAGAGACACTTACACACAGACACACACACGCACACAGACACACACAGACACACACAGACACACAGACACAAACACAGACACTTCCACACACACACACACTTCCGCACACTAACACTCAATTACACACAGACACTTACACACACAGACACTTACACACAGACACACACATAGAGACACACACACACACACAAACAGACATTTACACACACACACACTGACACTTACACACCCAGACACACACTTACACACAGACACACACACACACACTTACATACAGACACACAGACACTTACACACACACACACACACTTACACACACACACACACACACTTACACACACACACACAGACACTTACACACACACACACACACACACACACACAGAAACTTACACACACACACACACGCTCACACAGACCCAAACACACACACACAGACACTTACACACACACACTTACACATACACAGACACTTACACACACACAGAGAAACTTACACACACACACACACACTTAGACACACACACACACACACAGACACTTACACACACACACTTCCGCACACACACAGAGACACTAACACACAGACACTTCCACACACACACAGACAATTACACACAGAGACACACACACACTTACACACACACACACAGACACTTACACACACACAGAGACACTTACACACAGACACTTACACACACGCACACAGACACACACAGACACACACAGACACACAGACACAAACAAACACAGACACTTCCACACACACACACACTTCCGCACACTAACACACAATTAAACACAGACACTTACACACACACAGAGACACTTACACACAGACACACACATAGAGACACACACACACACACAAACAGACATTTACACAGACACACACTGACAGTTAGACACACACACAGACACTTAGACGCACACATTTACACACACGCAGGCACTTACACACACACACAGAGACACTTACACACACTCAGACACTTACACACACACACACACACTTACACACACACACAGACACATACTGACACTTAAACACAGACACTTCCACACACACACAGACACTTACACACAGACACACACACAGAGACACACACACACACAAACAGACATTTACACACACACACACTGACACTTACACACCCAGACACACACTTACACACAGACACACACACACACACTTACATACAGACACACAGACACTTACACACACACACACACACTTACACACACACACACACACACTTACACACACACACACACACAGAGATAGAAACTTACACACACACACACACGCTCACACAGACCCAAACACACACACACAGACACTTACACACACACACTTACACATACACAGACACTTACACACACACAGAGAAACTTACACACACACACACACTTAGACACACACACACACACACAGACACTTACACACACACACTTCCGCACACACACAGAGACACTAACACACAGACACTTCCACACACACACAGACAATTACACACAGAGACACACACACACTTACACACACACACACAGACACTTACACACACACGCTTACACACACACACACAGAGACGCACACACACACACTTAGACACACTCAGACACTTATACACACACACACATACACAGACACTTACACACACAGACACACGCACAGACACACACAGACACTTACAGACACACAGCCACACACGCACATAGACAATTACACACAGACACACACACACAGACTCTTACACACACACACACACTTAGACACACACGCACGCACTTACACACACACACTTCCACACACACACAGACACACACACACACAGACACACACAGACACTTAGACACACACAGAGACACTTGCACATAGACACATACACACACACAGACACTTACACACACGCACACAGACACTTACACACACTCACACACACTTACACACAGACTCTTACACACACACACAGAGACACTTGCACACAGACACTTCCACACACACACGCAGACACACACACGGGGACACACACACACACACAAACAGACATTTACACACACACACACTGACACACACACACACAGACACTTACACACAGACACAGACACACACAGACACACACACACAGACACACACACACAGACACACACACACACAGACACACAGGAACACAGACACAGACACACACAGACACACACACACAGATAGACACTCACACACACACACCGAGAGACTTACACACAGACTCTTACACAGACACACAGGCACACAGACACACACAGACACTTACACACACACAGAGACACTTACACACAGACAGTTACACACACTTACACACACACACACACACACATACACACATATACTTACACATACACACAGACACTTACACACAGACACACACACACAGACACTTACACACACACACACACACAAACATTTACACACACACACACACTGACAGTTACACACGCACACAGACACTTACACGGACACATTTACACACACACAGGTACTTACATGCACACACAGACACTTACACACACACACACACACTTAGACACACACACAGACACTTCCACACAGACACAGACACACACAGACACAGACACACACACACACAGACACACACACACACACACTTACACACAGACACACACACAGGGACACTTACACACAGACACAGACACAGACACACACAGACACTAAGACACTTACACACAGGCACTTACACACACACACTTACAATTACAGGCACAGACACGCAACACACAGACACACACAGACACTTACACACACACAGAGACACTTACACAGACACTTACACACACTTACACACACACACACACACACACACACATACACACATACACTTCCACACACACACAGACACTTACACACAGAAACACACACAGAGACACACACACACACAGACATTTACACACACACACTCTGACACTTACACACAGGCACAGACACTTACACACACACACAGAGACAGTTACACTCACACACACTGAGACTTACACAGACACTCAGACACTTACACAAACATACTGAGACACTTACACACACTTGCACACACACACAGACACACAGAGACACACACACACCGAAACTTACACACACACACAGACACTTACACACAGACACTTACACAGAGACACACACTTACACAAACACACAGACACTTACACACACACAGACACACACACACACACAGACAAACATTTACACACACACTCTGACAGTTGCACACACGCACAGACACTTACACCCACACACACAGACACTTACACACACACACACACACAGACACACACACAGAGAAATTTACACACACACACACACAGACACTTACACACACACACAGACACTTACACACACACAGACACTTACACACACACACACACAGACACTTACACACACACACAAACACACAAACACAGACACTTACACACACACACACACAGACACTTACAGACACTTACACAGACACACAGACACTTACACACAGACACTTCCACATACACAGAGACACACACACACACAGACACTTGCACAGAGACACTTGCGCACACACAGACAGTTACACACAGACAGTTCCACACACAGACACACACACACACAGACACACACAGACACTTACACACACACAGAGACACTTGCACATAGACACATACACACACACAGACACTCACACGCAGACACTTACACACAGACACACACAGACACAGACACTTCCACACACACAGACACTTACACACACGCACACAGAAACTTACACACACATACACACACTTACACACAGACAGTTCCACACACAGACACACACGCACACAGACACACACAGACACTTACACACACACAGAGACACTTGCACACAGACACTTCCACACACACACACAGACACACACACAGGGACACACACACACACACAAACAGACATTTACACACACACTGACACACACACACACAGACACTTACACACAGACACAGACATACACAGACACACACACAGACACTTACACACACACAGACACTTACACACACACACAGACACACACAGACACACAGGAACACAGACACAGACACACACAGACACAGACGCACAGACACTTACACAGACACACAGACACTTATACACAGACACTTCCACACACACACAGACACACACACACACAGACACACACAGACACTTACACACACACACACACACACTTACACACACACACACACACACACTTACACACAGACTCTTACACACACACACAGAGACACTTGCACACAGACACTTCCACACACACACACAGACACACACACAGACACTTACACACACACACTTACACACACACACAGACACACACAGACACACAGGAACACCTACACAGACACACACAGACACAGACACACAGACATTACACAGACACACAGACACTTATACACAGACACTTCCACACACACACAGACACACACAGACACACACAGACACACACAGACACACAGGCACAAACACACACAGACACTTACACACACACACACACTTCCGCACACTAACACACAATTACACACAGACACTTACACACACACAGACACAGACACTTACATACACGCACACACAGACACTTACACACACACGCTCACACACACACAGACAGACAGAAACACACACAGACTTACACAGAGACACTTATACACACATAGACACTTAGAGACACTTATTCACACACACACAAACACACACACACAGACACTTACACACACAGACGCACACACAGACACTTACAGACACATAATCACACACACACAGACAGTTGCACAAAGACACTTATACACACACACACACTTACACACAGACTCTTACACACACACACAGAGACACTTACACACAGACACTTGCACACACACACACAGACACACACACAGGGACACACACACACACACAAACAGACATTTACACACACACACACTGACACTTAGACACACACACAGACCGTTATACGCACACATTTACACACACGCAGACACTTACACACACACACAGACACTTACACACACACACAGACACACACACAGACACTTACACACACAGAGACACACACACACACACAGAGACACTTACACACACACGCTCACACACACACACAGACACACACACACACAGACACACACACACAGACAGACAGACACACGCACACACAGACTTACACACAGACACTTATACACACATAGACACTTAGAGACTTGTTCACACACACACAGACACTTACACACAGACACTTACACAGACACACACAGACACACACAGACACTTACACGCACACACACAGACACACACACACAGACACAGACACTTACACACAGACACTTTCACAAAGACATTTACACAGACACACAGACACTTACACACAGACACTTCCACATACACAGAGACACACACACACACAGACACACACAGACACTTACACACACACAGAGACACTTACACACACACACACACTTACACACACAAACACACAATTACACACAGACACTTACACACACACAGAGACACTTACACACAGACACTTACACACACAGACACTTACACAGATACACACACACAGAGACACACACACACACACAAACAGACATTTACACACACACACACTGACACTTACACACACACTCAGACACTTACACGCACACATTTACGCACACACAGGCACTTACACACAGACACTTCCACACACACACAGACACTTACACACAGACACACAGACAGTTACACACACAACCACTGACACTTACACACACACACAGACACTTACACACAGACACAGACACACACAGACACTCAGACACTTACACAGAGGCACTTACACAAACACACTTAAAATTACAGACACAGACACTCAACACAGAGACACACACGGGCACTTACACACACACAGAGACACTTGCACAAAGACACTTACACACACTTAGACACACACACACACACACACACACTTACACACATACACTTCCACACACACACAGACACTTACACACACACAGAGACACTTACACACACACACACACTTACACACACAAACACACAATTACACACAGACACTTACACACACACAGAGACACTTACACACAGACACTTACACACACAGACACTTACACAGAGACACACACACACACACAAACAGACATTTACACACACACACACTGACACTTACACACACACACAGACACTTACACGCACCCATTTGCACACACAGAGACACACACACACACAGACAGACAGACACACACAGACAGACACACACACACACACACAGACTTACACACAGACACAAACACACATAGACACTTACAGACACTTAATCACACACACACAGACACTTGCACACAGACACTTACACAGACACACAGACACATATACACAGACACTTCCACACAAACACAGACACACACACACTTAGGCACACACACACACTTACACACAGACACACACAACCAGTGAGACACTTACACACAGACACTTACACACACACACACAGACACTTTCACACAGACACACACACACACAGACATTTCCACACACACACAGACACACACACACACAGACACACACAGACACTTACACACACACACAGACACTTACACACAGACACTTACACAGACACACAGACACTTACACACAGACACTTCCACATTCACTGAGACACACACACACGCAGACACACACAGACACTTACACACACACACACACAGACACTTACACACACACAGACACTTACACACACACACAGACACACACAGACACACAGGAACACAGACACAGACACACAGGCACAAACACACACAGACACTTCCACACACAGACACACTTCCGCACACTAACACACAATTACACACAGACACTTACACACACACAGAGACACTTACACACAGACACACAGACACACACACACACAGACACACACAAGTAGACATGTACACACACACACACTGACACTTAGACACACACACAGACACTTAGACGCACACATTTACACACACGCAGGCACTTACACACACAGACACTTACACACACACACAGACACTTACACACACTCAGACTCTTACACACACACACACACACTTACACACTGACACACACACAGAGACACTTAAAGACAGACACTTCCAGACACACACATACGCTTACACATAGACACACACACACACACAGACACACACACACAGACATACACAGACACAGACACTTACACACAGACACAGACACACACACAGACACTTACACACACACGCTCACACACACACACAGACAGCCACACACACAGACTTACACACAGATACTTATACACACATAGAAAATTACAGACACTTATTCACACACACACAGACACTTACACAGACACGCTTACACACACACACACACACACACAGAAACTTACACACACACACAGACACACACACAGACACACACACAGAGAAACTTACACACATACAGACACACACAGACACTTACACACACACACAGACACTTACACACACACACACAGACACTTACACACACACACTTTCACATACACAGACACTTATACACGCACAGAGACACTTACACACACACACACACTTAGACACACACACAGACACACAGACACTTACACACACACACTTCCACACACACACAGAGACACTTACACACAGACACTTCCACACACACACAGACAATTACACACAGATACACACACACAGACACTTCCACACACACACACACAGACACTTACACACACACGCTTACACACACACAAACACAAACACAGACACTTCCACACACACACAGACACACACACACACACAGACACACACAGACACTTACACACACACAGAGACACTTGCACATAGACACATACACACACACAGACACTTACACGCAGACACTTACACACAGACACACAGACACACACAGACACAGACACTTACACACACACAGACACTTACACACACGCACACAGACACTTACACACACTCACACACACTTACACACAGACTCTTACACACACACACAGAGACACTTGCACACAGGCAAACACACACACAGACACACACACACACAGACACACACAGACTCTTACACACACACACAGACACTTACACACAGACACTTACACAGACACACAGACACTTACACACGGACACTTCCACATACACTGAGACACACACACACGCAGACACACACAGACACATACACACACACAGAGACACTTACACACAGACACACACACACACACACACAGACACTAACACACAGACACACACACACAGACACAGACTCTTACACACAGACACTTACACAAAGATACTTACACACACACAGAGACACTTACACACACACACACACTTACACACACAAACACAAAATTACACACAGACACTTACACACACACAGAGACACTTACACACAGACACTTCCACACACACACAGACACTTACACACAGACACACACGCGGAGACACACACACACACACAAACAGACGTTTACACACACACACACTGACACTTACACACACGCTCAGACACTTACACGCACACATTTACGCACACACAGGCACTTACACACACACAGACACTCACACACGCACACACACACTTACACACAGACACACACACACAGACACTTACACACAGACACACAGAGACACTTACACACAGACACTTCCACACACACAGAGGCACTTACACACAGACACACAGACAGTTACACACACACACACTGTCACTTACACACGCACACAGACACTTACACACAGACACAGACACACACAAACACTCAGACACTTTCACAGAGGCACTTACACAAACACACTTAAAATTACAGACACAGACACGCAACACACAGACACACACGGACACTTACACACACACAGAGACACTTACACACAGACACTTACAGACACTTACACACACACACACACACACACTTACACACATACACTTCCACACACACACAGACACTTACACACAGAAACACACACAGAGACACACACACACACACACACAGACATTTACACACACACACACTGACACTTACACACACACACAGACGCTTATACACACACACAGAGACAGTTACACACACACACACTGAGACTTAGACAGACACTCAGACACTTACACACACATACTGAGACACTTACACACACTTGCACACACACACAGACACTTACACAGAGACACACACACACAGAAACTTACACACACACACAGACACTTACACACACACACACAGACACTTACACACACACAGACACACACACACACACAGAGACACACACACAGAGAAACTTACACACATACACACACACACAGACACTTACACACACACACACAGACACTTACACACACACACTTACACATACACAGACACTTACACACACACAGAGACACTTACACACACACACTTCCACGCACACACAGAGACACTTACACACAGACACTTCCACACACACACAATTACACACAGACACACACACACAGACACTTACACACACACACACACAGACACTTACACACACACGCTTACACACACACACACACACACACAGACGCTTACACACAGACACACACACACACAATCACACACACACACAGACTTACACACAGACACACACACAGACACTTACAGACACTTAATCACACACACACAGACACTTGCACAAAGACACTTACACACACACTGACACTCAAACACAGACACTTCCACACAGACACAGACACACACACACACACAGAGGCACTTACATATAGACACTTACACACACACAGACACTTACACGCAGACACACACACACACACAGACACTTACACACACACAGACACTTACACACACGTACACAGACACTTACACACACTCACACACACTTACACACAGACTCTTACACACAGAGACACTTACAGACAGACACTTCCAAACACACACACAGACACACACACAGGGACACACACACACACACAAACAGACATTTACACACACACACACTGACACACACACACACACACACAGACACACACACACAGAGACTTACACACAGACACAGACACACACAGACAGACACACACAGACACACAGGAACACAGACACAGACACACACAGACAGACACTCACACACACACACACAGACACACACACACAGACACACACACACAGACACACACACACACAGACAGACACACACAGACACACAGGAACACAGACACACACAGACACACACACACAGATAGACACTCACACACACACACACAGAGACTTACACACAGACACTTACACAGGCACACAGACACACACACACAGACACACACAGACACTTACACACACACAGAGACACTTACACACAGACACTTACACACACGCACACAGACACACACAGACACACACAGACACACAGACACAAACACAGACACTTCCACACACACACACACTTCCGCACACTAACACACAATTACACACAGACACTTACACACACACAGAGACACTTACACACAGACACACACATAGAGAAACACACACACACACAAACAGACATTTACACACACACACACTGACAGTTAGACACACACACAGACACTTAGACGCACACATTTGCACACACGCAGGCACTTACACACACACACAGAGACACTTACACACACTCAGACACTTACACACACACACACACACTTACACACACACACACACATAGAGACACTTAAACACAGACACTTCCACACACACACAGACACTTACACACAGACACACACACAGAGACACACACACACACACAAACAGACATTTACACACACACACACTGACACTTACACACCCAGACACACACTTACACACAGACACACACACAGACACTTACATACAGACACACAGACACTTACACACACACACACACACACAGAAACTTACACACACACACACACGCTCACACAGACCCTAACACACACACACAGACACTTACACACACACAGAGAAACTTACACACACACACACACACAGACACTTACACACACACACTTCCGCACACACACAGAGACACTAACACACAGACACTTCCACACACACACAGACAATTACACACAGAGACACACACACACTTACACACACCCACACAGACACTTACACACACACGCTTTCTCACACACACACACACACACAGACGCTTACACACAGACACACACACACACAGACACACACACACACAGACACTTACACACACACGCTTACACACACACAGACACACACACACACAGACGCTTACACACAGACACACACACAGACTTACACACAGACACACATAGACACTTACAGACACTTAAGAACACACACACAGACACTTGCGCAAAGACACTTCCACACACACAGACACTTACTCACAGACACTTCCACACACACACAGACACACACACACACAGACACACACACACACTTACACACACACAGAGACACTTACACACAGACACTTACACACAGACACACAGACACACACAGACACAGACACTTACACACACACAGACACTTACACACAGACACAGACACACACACAGACTCTTACACACACACAGACACTTACACACACACACAGACACACACACACACACACAGACACTTGCACACAGACACACAAAGACACTTACACACACACACAGACACTTACACACAGACACAGACACACACACAGACTCTTACACACACACAGACACTTACACACACACACAGACACACACACACACACACAGACACTTGCACACAGACACACAAAGACACTTACACACACACACAGACACTTACACACACACAGACACTTACACACACACACACACAATTACACACAGACACTTACACACAGGGACACTTACACACAGACACTTCCACACACACAGAGGCACTTACACACAGACACACACTCAGAGACACAGACACACACACAAACAGACATTTACACACACACACACACTGACACTTACATACACACACAGACACACGCACACATTTACACACACACAGGCACTTAAACACACACACAGACACTTACACACACACTCACACTCTTACACACAGGCACACACACACAGACACTTACACACAGACACTTACACACAGACACTTCCACACACACACACAGACACACACACACACAGACACACACAGACACAGACACACACACAGACACACACACAGACAGACACACACACACACAGACTTACAAACAGACACTTATACACACATAGACACTTAGAGGCACTTAATCACACACACAGACACTTACACACAGACACTTACACAGACACAGAGACACACACACACACAGACACACACAGACACACATACACATACACACAGGCACTTACACACAGACACTTCCACACACACAGAGACACTTACACACAGACACACTCACACACACAGACACTTACACACGCACAGACACTTACACACACAGAGAGACACTTACACACAGACACTTACACACACACAGAGACACTTACACACAGACACTTCCACACACACACAGACACTTACACACAGACACACACACTGACACACACACACACACAAACAGACATTTACACACACACACACTGACACTTACACACAGACACACACACACAGACACACACAGACACACACACAGACACATGCTGACACTTACAGACACACACTCAGACGCTTACACACACACACTTACACACACACAGACACACAGAATCACAGAATCACAGAATGTTAGGGATTGGAAGGGACGTTAAAAGATCATCTAGTCCAACCCCCCTGCCAGAGCAGGAATACCTAGATCTGGTCACACAGGAACATGTCCAGGGGGGTTTTGAATGTCTCCAGAGAAGGAGACTCCACAACCTCTCTGGGCAGCCTGTTCCAGTGTTCTGTCACCCTCACTGTGAAGAAATTCTTCCTCACATTTAGGTGGAACCTCCTATGTTCCAGCTTACACCCATTGCCCCTTGTCCTATCATTGGATGTCACTGAGAAGAGCCTGGCTCCATCCTTACACACACATCCTTACACACTTACACACACACACACACAGACACTTACAGACACTTATACACACACACAGACTTACACACAGACACGCACACACAGACACTTACACACACTTACACACACACACACACACACACACACAGACACTTACACACAGAAACACACACAGAGACACACACACACACACACAGACAGACATTTACACACACACACACACTGAAACTTACACACACACACAGTCACTTACACACACACACAGACACTTGCACACAGACACACACACACTTACACACACACACAGACGCTTACAAACACACACACACACACACAGAGACACTAACACACACACGCTTACACACACACACACACACACAGAGACGCACACACACACACTTAGACACACTCAGACACTTATACACACACACACACACAGACACTTACACACACAGACACACGCACAGACACTTACACACAGACACTTACAGACACACAGACACACACGCACATAGACAATTACACACAGACACACACACACAGACTCTTACACACACACACACACTTAGACACACACGCACGCACTTACACACACACTTCCACACACACAGACACTTACACACAGACACTTCCACACACACACAGACAATTACACAGACACACACACACACACATACTGAGACACTTACACACACTTGCACACACACACAGACACTTACACACAGACACACATACACAGACACTTACACACACTCACAGACACTTCCAAACACACACAGACACACACACACAGACACTTACACACACACACGGACACTTACAAACACACACACACACACACACACACACAGACACTTACACACTCACACTTACACACACACTCAGACACAGTTACACACATACACTTCCACACACACACAATTACACACAGACACACACACACAGACACTTACACACACACACAAAGACACTTATACACACACGCTTACACACAGACACACACACAGACACACACACACACACACACAGTCTAACACAGACACTTACACACACACAGAGACACTTACACACAGACACTTACACAGGCACACAGACACACACACACAGACACACACAGACACTTACACACACACAGAGACACTTACACACAGACACTTACACACACGCACACAGACACACACAGACACACACAGACACACAGACACAAACACAGACACTTCCACACACACACACACTTCCGCACACTAACACACAATTACACACAGACACTTACACACACACAGAGACACTTACACACAGACACACACATAGAGAAACACACACACACACAAACAGACATTTACACACACACACACTGACAGTTAGACACACACACAGACACTTAGACGCACACATTTGCACACACGCAGGCACTTACACACACACACAGAGACACTTACACACACTCAGACACTTACACACACACACACACACTTACACACACACACACACATAGAGACACTTAAACACAGACACTTCCACACACACACAGACACTTACACACAGACACACACACAGAGACACACACACACACACAAACAGACATTTACACACACACACACTGACACTTACACACCCAGACACACACTTACACACAGACACACACACAGACACTTACATACAGACACACAGACACTTACACACACACACACACACTTACACACACACACACAGACACTTACACACACACACACACACACACACACACACACACACAGAAACTTACACACACACACACACGCTCACACAGGCCCTAACACACACACACAGACACTTACACACACACAGAGAAACTTACACACACACACACACACAGACACTTACACACACACACTTCCGCACACACACAGAGACACTAACACACAGACACTTCCACACACACACAGACAATTACACACAGAGACACACACACACTTACACACACCCACACAGACACTTACACACACACGCTTTCTCACACACACACACACACACAGACGCTTACACACAGACACACACACACACAGACACACACACACACAGACACTTACACACACACGCTTACACACACACAGACACACACACACACAGACGCTTACACACAGACACACACACAGACTTACACACAGACACACATAGACACTTACAGACACTTAAGAACACACACACAGACACTTGCGCAAAGACACTTCCACACACACAGACACTTACTCACAGACACTTCCACACACACACAGACACACACACACACAGACACACACACACACTTACACACACACAGAGACACTTACACACAGACACTTACACACAGACACACAGACACACACAGACACAGACACTTACACACACACAGACACTTACACACAGACACAGACACACACACAGACTCTTACACACACACAGACACTTACACACACACACAGACACACACACACACACACAGACACTTGCACACAGACACACAAAGACACTTACACACACACACAGACACTTACACACACACAGACACTTACACACACACACACACAATTACACACAGACACTTACACACAGGGACACTTACACACAGACACTTCCACACACACAGAGGCACTTACACACAGACACACACTCAGAGACACAGACACACACACAAACAGACATTTACACACACACACACACTGACACTTACATACACACACAGACACACGCACACATTTACACACACACAGGCACTTAAACACACACACAGACACTTACACACACACTCACACTCTTACACACAGGCACACACACACAGACACTTACACACAGACACTTACACACAGACACTTCCACACACACACACAGACACACACACACACAGACACACACAGACACAGACACACACACAGACACACACACAGACAGACACACACACACACAGACTTACAAACAGACACTTATACACACATAGACACTTAGAGGCACTTAATCACACACACAGACACTTACACACAGACACTTACACAGACACAGAGACACACACACACACAGACACACACAGACACACATACACATACACACAGGCACTTACACACAGACACTTCCACACACACAGAGACACTTACACACAGACACACTCACACACACAGACACTTACACACGCACAGACACTTACACACACAGAGAGACACTTACACACAGACACACACACACAGAGACACTTACACACAGACACTTCCACACACACACAGACACTTACACACAGACACACACACTGACACACACACACACACAAACAGACATTTACACACACACACACTGACACTTACACACAGACACACACACACAGACACACACAGACACACACACAGACACATGCTGACACTTACAGACACACACTCAGACGCTTACACACACACACTTACACACACACAGACACACAGAATCACAGAATCACAGAATGTTAGGGATTGGAAGGGACGTTAAAAGATCATCTAGTCCAACCCCCCTGCCAGAGCAGGAATACCTAGATCTGGTCACACAGGAACATGTCCAGGGGGGTTTTGAATGTCTCCAGAGAAGGAGACTCCACAACCTCTCTGGGCAGCCTGTTCCAGTGTTCTGTCACCCTCACTGTGAAGAAATTCTTCCTCACATTTAGGTGGAACCTCCTATGTTCCAGCTTACACCCATTGCCCCTTGTCCTATCATTGGATGTCACTGAGAAGAGCCTGGCTCCATCCTTACACACACATCCTTACACACTTACACACACACACACACAGACACTTACAGACACTTATACACACACACAGACTTACACACAGACACGCACACACAGACACTTACACACACTTACACACACACACACACACACACACAGACACTTACACACAGAAACACACACAGAGACACACACACACACACACAGACAGACATTTACACACACACACACACTGAAACTTACACACACACACAGTCACTTACACACACACACAGACACTTGCACACAGACACACACACACACTTACACACACACACAGACGCTTACAAACACACACACACACACACAGAGACACTAACACACACACGCATACACACACACACACACACACAGAGACGCACACACACACACTTAGACACACTCAGACACTTACACACACACAGAGACACTTATACACAGACACTTCCACACACACACAGACACACACTCACACAGAAACACACAGACACTTACACACACACACACATGCACAGAGACACTTACAGACACACAGACACTTACACACACATACGTACACATACACAGGCACACACACACACACAGAGAATTACACACAGACACACAGACACGCACTTACACACACACACTTCCACACACACACAGAGACACTGACACACATACACTTCAACACACACACAGACAATTACACACAGACACACACACACACACACTTACACACACACACACACACAAACACTGAGACACTTACACACAGACACTTACACACACACACAGACACTTATACACAGGCACACACACACAGACACTTACACACAGACACTTCCACACACACACAGACACTTACACACACACAGACACTTACACACACACACACACACTTACACACAGACACACACACTGAGACACTTACACACAGACACTTCCACACACAGACAGACACTTACTCACAGACACACACGCACACACTTACAATTACAGACACAGACACACAACACACAGACACACACATACACACACACACAGAGACACACACAGACAGACTCTTACACACACACACACACTTAGACACACACACACACACTTACACACAGACACTTACACACACACAGACACTTACAAACACACACACACACAGACACTTACTGACACACAGACAATTATACACGCACACACATACGCACTTACACACACACACTTACACACACACACAGAGACACTTACACACATACACTTACACACACACACAGACAATTACACACAGACACACACACACAGACACTTACACACACACACACACAAAGACACTTACACACACACGCTTACACACAGACACACACACAGACACACACAGACACACACACACAGACAGACAGACACACACACACACACACACAGAGACTTACACACAGACACTTATACCCACATAGACACTTACAGACACTTAACCACACACACACACACACTTGCACACATACACTTACGCAGACACACTGACACTTAGACACTTCCACACACACACAGACACTTACACACATACACAGAGACAGTTACACACACACACACTGACACTTACACAGACACACAGACACTTACACACACACATTTACACACACACAGACACTTACACACACACGCTTACACACAGACACACACACAGACACACACAGACACACACACACAGAGACAAACACAGTCACTTACATACACACAGAGACACTTACAGACAGACACTTACACACACACACACAGACACACACAGACACTTACACTCACACACACAGACACACACACACAGACACATACACACAGACACTTATACACACATAGACACTTACAGACACTTAATGACACACACACAGACACTTGCACACAGACACTTGCACAGACACACATAGACTTACACACACACAGAGACACACACAGACACACAAACTTACACACGCACACACACACACACTTACACACTGACACTTACACACACACAGAGACACTTTCACACATACACTTCCACACACACACAGACACACACAGAAACACACACAGAGACACACACATACACAGAGACAGTTACACACACACACACTGACACTTACACAGACACACAGACACTTACACACACATTTACACGCACACAGACACTTACTAACACACACAGACACACACACACAGACATTACACACACACACAGACACACACACACACAGACACTTACAAACACGCACACTCACACTTATACACACACACACACAGACACAGACATACACAGTCACACAGACACTTAGAGACACACAGACAATTACACACGCACACAGACACTTACACACACATACTTACACATACACACAGACAATTACACACAGACACACACACACAGACACTTACACACACACACACACAGACACACACACACACACACATTTAGAAACACACACACACACACAGACACAGACTCTTACACACACACACTTAGACACACAAACACACACTTACACACAGACACTTACACACACACACACACAGACACACACTGACACTTACACACACACAGACACTTACAAACACACACACACACAGACACTTACACACACAGAGACACTCACACACACACACACACACAGACACACAACACACAGACACACACAGACACTTACACACACACAGAGACACACGCAGACACTTACACAGACTTAGACACGCACACACACACACACTTACACACAGACACTTACACACACACAGACACTTAGACACACACACACACTTACACACAGATACTTACACACACATACTGAGACACTTGCACACAGAAACACACACAGAGACACACACACACACAGAGACATTTACACACACACACACTGACACTTACACACACACACAGACACTTACACACATACACAGAGACAGTTACACACACACACACTGACACTTACACAGACACACAGACACTTACACACACACATTTACACACACACAGACACTTATACACACACACAGACTCTTACACATAAACACACACACTTAGACACACACACACACTTACACACAGACACTTACACACACATACTGAGACACTTGCACACACTTGCACACACACACAGACACTTATACACACAGACACACACACTTACACACACACAGACACACACAGACACCACAGACACTTCCACACACACACAGACACTTACACACAGACACACACACAGAGACACACACACAGACACACACAGACATTTACACACACACACACTGACATTTACACACACACATAGACACACACACACAGACACTTACACACACACACACACACACGCACATACACGCGGAGACACTTACACACAGACACTTCCACACACACTCAGACACTTACACACACACACTTACACACACACAGACACTTACACACACATAGACACTTACAGACATTTAATCACACACACACAGACACTTACACACACAGAGACACTTACACACACACACACACACACAGACAAATACACACACAGACACTTACACACGATGACACTTATACACACGCAGACACTTTCAAACACACACTCATGGACACACGCAGATACACACACACTCAGAGACTTACACTCAGTCACTTACAGACACACACAGAGACACTTACAGACACTTACACACACACACAGACTTGCATACAGACACACACACAGAGACACTTACACACACTTACACACACACACACACATACACTTAGACACAGACACTTACACACACACAGACACTTACACACATACACTTACACACACACACAGACACTTACACACACACAGAGACACTTCCACACTGACACTTCCACACAGACACACACACAGAGACACATACACACACACAAACAGACATTTACACACACACACACTGACACTTACATACACACACAGACACACGCACACATTTACATACACACAGGCACTTAAACACACACACAGACACTTACACACACACACACACACTTACACACAGGCACACACAGACACACACGCACACACAGACACACACAGACACACAGACACACACAGACACACACAGACACTTACACACACACACACAGACACTTTCACACACACACACAGACACACACACACACAGACACACACAGACACAGACACACACACAGACACACACACACACAGACAGACACACACACACAGACAGAAAGACAGACACACACACACACAGACTTACACACAGACACTTACACAGACACAGAGACACACACACACACAGACACACACAGACACTCACACACACACACAGACACACACACACAGACACAGACACATACACACAGACACTTACACACAGACACTTCCACACACACAGAGACACTTCCACACAGACACTTCCACAGACACACAATTACACACAGACACACACAGACACACACAGACACACATACACATACACACACAGACACTTACACACAGACACACAGACAGTTACACACACACACACACAGATTTTCACACAGCCACATACACACAGACACTGACAGACACTTAATCACACACACAGAGACACTTACACACAGACACACTCACACACACAGACACTTACACACGCTCAGACACTTACACACAGACACTTACACACACACAGACACTTAAACACACAGACACACAACACACCGACAGACACAGACACTCACACACACAGAGAGACACTTACACACAGACACTTCCACACACACACAGACACTTACACACAGACACACACACACAGACACACGCAGACACACACACACACACATACTGACACTTACAGACACACACTCAGACACTTACACACACACACTTACACACACACAGACACTTACACACACACACACACAGACACACACACACGCACAGAGACACTTACAGACTCTTATACACACACGCAGACTTACACACAGACACACACACAGACACACACACTTACACACACACACACACACACACACACACAGACACTTACACACACACAGAGACACTTACACACATACTCTTCCACACACACACAGAGACTTCCACACAGAAACACACACAGAGACACACACACACACACACAGACAGACATTTACACACACACACACACTGAAACTTACACACACACACAGACACTTACACACACACACACTGACACACAGACACACAGGCACTTACACACACACATTTGCACACACAGAGGCACACACTCACTTACACACAGAGACTTACACACACATACTGAGACACACACACACACAGACACATACACACAGACACACACACACAGACACACACACAGACACTTACACACACACAGACACTTACACACGCACACAGACGCTTACAAACACACACAGACACTTACAAACACACACAGACACACACACACAGACATTACACACACACACAGACACTTACACACACACACAGACACTTACAAACACACACACGCACACTTACACACACATACACGCACTCACACACACACAGACACTTACACACACACACAGTCACTTACAAACACACACACGCACACTTACACACACACACACTCACACACACACACACACAGACACACACAGACACTTACACACAAACACACAGACACACGCACACACACACAGACACTTACACACAGACACATACACACACATATTGAGACACTTACACACACTTGCACACACACACAGACACTTACACACACACACAGAGGCTTACAAACACACACACACACAGGCACATACAGACACTAACACACACACACCTACACACACACACACAGACACACACACACAGACACACACACACACACTTAGACACACTCAGACACTTACACACACACACACACGCAGACACTTACACACACAGACACACGCACAGACACTTACACACAGACACTTACAGACACACAGCCACACACGCACACAGAGAATTACACAACGACACACACACACAGACTCTTACACACACACACGCGTAGACACACACACACGCACTTACACACACACACTTCCACACACACAGACACTTACACACAGACACTTCCACACACACACAGACAATTACACACAGACACACACACACACACACACACGCAGACACACACAGACACACACAGACACTTATACACAGACACTTACGCACATACACAGACACTTACACATACACACACACACTTAGACACACACACACACGTACACACACACACAGACTTGCGCACAGACACACACACAGAGACACTTACACACACTTACACACACACACACACACACACACACACACAGACATTTGCACACACACACACACTGAAACTTACACACACACAGACACTTACACACACACACAGGGACTGTTACACACACACACACTGACACTTACACAGACACACAGACACTTGCACACACACCTTTACACACACACAGGCACACACACACACAGACTCTTGCACACACACACACACACTTACACACAGAGACTTACACACACATGCTGAAACACTTAGACATACTTTCACACACACACAGACACTAACACATACACACACACACAGACACTTACACACACAGACACACACACACAGACACTTACACACACACACCTTCACACACACACACACACACACACACACACACACACTTAGACACACTCAGACACTTACACACACACACACACACACAGACACTTACAGACACACAGACACACACGCACACAGACAATTACACACAGACACACACACACAGACTTACACACAGACACTTACACACACATTCTGAGACACTTGCACACACTTGCACACACACACAGACACTTATACACACAGACACCACAGACACTTCCACACACACACAGACACTTACACACAGACACACACACAGAGACACACACACAGACACACACAGACATTTACACACACACACACTGACATTTACACACACACATAGACACACACACACAGACACTTACACACACACACACACACACGCACACACACGCGGAGACACTTACACACAGACACTTCCACACACACTCAGACACTTACACACACACACTTACACACACACAGACACTTACACACACATAGACACTTACAGACATTTAATCACACACACAGAGACACTTACACACACAGAGACACTTACACACACACACACACACACACACACTTAGACACACACAGACACTTACACACACACACACACACACAGACAAATACACACACAGGCACTTACACACGATGACACTTATACACACGCAGACACTTTCAAACACACACTCATGGACACACGCAGATACACACACACTCAGAGACTTACACTCAGTAACTTACAGACACACACAGAGACACTTACAGACACTTACACACACACACAGACTTGCATACAGACACACACACAGAGACACTTACACACACTTACACACACACACACACACACACTTAGACACAGACACTTACACACACACAGAGACACTTACACACATACACTTACACACACACACAGACACTTACACACACACAGACACTTACACACACACACACAATATTACACACAGACACTTACACACAGAGACACTTACACACAGACACTTCCACACACACACAGACACTTACACACAGACACACACACAGAGACACACACACACACACAAACAGACATTTACACACACACACACTGACACTTACATACACACACAGACACACGCACACATTTACATACACACAGGCACTTAAACACACACACAGACACTTACACACACACACACACACTTACACACAGGCACACACAGACACACACGCACACACAGACACACACAGACACACACACACACACAGACACACACAGACACTTACACACACACACACACACACAGACAAATACACACACAGACACTTACACACGATGACACTTATACACACGCAGACACTTTCAAACACACACTCATGGACACACGCAGATACACACACACTCAGAGACTTACACTCAGTAACTTACAGACACACACAGAGACACTTACAGACACTTACACACACACACAGACTTGCATACAGACACACACACAGAGACACTTACACACACTTACACACACACACACACACACACTTAGACACAGACACTTACACACACACAGAGACACTTGCACACATACACTTACACACACACACAGACACTTACACACACACAGACACTTACACACACACACACAATATTACACACAGACACTTACACACAGAGACACTTACACACAGACACTTGCACACACACACAGACACACACAGACACACACACAGAGACACACACACACACACAAACAGACATTTACACACACACACACTGACACTTACATACACACACAGACACACGCACACATTTACATACACACAGGCACTTAAACACACACACAGACACTTACACACACACACACACACACACAGGCACACACAGACACACACGCACACACAGACACACACAGACACACACACACACACAGACACACACAGACACTTACACACACACACACAGACACTTTCACACACACACACAGACACACACACACACAGACACACACAGACACAGACACACACACAGACACACACACACACAGACAGACACACACACACAGACAGAAAGACAGACACACACACACACAGACTTACACACAGACACTTACACAGACACAGAGACACACACACACACAGACACACACAGACACTTACACACACACACAGACACACACACACAGACACAGACACATACACACAGACACTTACACACAGACACTTCCACACACACAGAGACACTTCCACACAGACACTTCCACAGACACACAATTACACACAGACACACACAGACACACACAGACACACATACACATACACACACAGACACTTACACACAGACACACACACAGTTACACACACACACACACAGACTTTCACACAGCCACATACACACATAGACACTGACAGACACTTAATCACACACACAGAGACACTTACACACAGACACACTCACACACACAGACACTTACACACGCTCAGACACTTACACACAGACACTTACACACACACAGACACTTAAACACACAGACACACAACACACCGACAGACACAGACACTCACACACACAGAGAGACACTTACACACAGACACTTCCACACACACACAGACACTTACACACAGACACACACACACAGACACACGCAGACACACACACACACACATACTGACACTTACAGACACACACTCAGACACTTACACACACACACTTACACACACACAGACACTTACACACACACACACACAGACACTTACACACACACACACACAGACACACACACACGCACAGAGACACTTACAGACACTTATACACACACACAGACTTACACACAGACACACACACAGACACACACACTTACACACACACACACACACACACACACACACAGACACTTACACACACACAGAGACACTTACACACATACTCTTCCACACACACACAGAGACTTCCACACAGAAACACACACAGAGACACACACACACACAGACAGACATTTACACACACACACACACTGAAACTTACACACACACACAGACACTTACACACACACACACTGACACACAGACACACAGGCACTTACACACACACATTTGCACACACAGAGGCACACACACACTTACACACAGAGACTTACACACACATACTGAGACACACACACACACAGACACACACACACAGACATTACACACACACACAGACACTTACACACACACACAGACACTTACAAACACACACACGCACACTTACACACACACACACACACTCACACACACACAGACACTTACACACACACACAGTCACTTACAAACACACACACGCACACTTACACACACACACACTCACACACACACACACAGACACACACAGACACTTACACACACACACACAGACACACGCACACACACACAGACACTTATACACAGACACATACACACACATACTGAGACACTTAAACTTGCACACACACACAGACACTTACACACACACACAGAGGCTTACAAACACACACACACACACGCACATACAGACACTAACACACACACACCTACACACACACACACACACACACAGACACTTACACACACAGACACACGCACAGACACTTACACACAGACACTTACAGACACACAGCCACACACGCACACAGAGAATTACACACAGACACACACACACAGACTCTTACACACACACGCGTAGACACACACACACGCACTTACACACACACACTTCCACACACACAGACACTTACACACAGACACTTCCACACACACACAGACAATTACACACAGACACACACACACACACACACAGACACACACACACACAGACACTTATACACAGACACTTACGCACATACCCAGACACTTACACATACACACACACACTTAGACACACACACACACGTACACACACACACAGACTTGCGCACAGACACACACACAGAGACACTTACACACACTTACACACACACACACACACACACACACAGACAGACAGACATTTGCACACACACACACACTGAAACTTACACACACACAGACACTTACACACACACACAGGGACTGTTACACACACACACACTGACACTTACACAGACACACAGACACTTGCACACACACCTTTACACACACACAGGCACACACACACACAGACTCTGGCACCCACACACACACACTTACACACAGAGACTTACACACACATACTGAAACACTTAGACATACTTTCACACACACACAGACACTAACACATACATACACACACAGGCACTTACACACACAGACACACACACACAGACACTTACACACACACACCTACACACACAGACTCGTACACACACACACACACTTAGACACACACACACGCAGTTACACACTCACACTTCCACACACACAGACACTTACACACAGACACTTACACAGACACACAGACACTTATACACAGACACTTCCACACACACAGAGACACACACACACACACAGACACACACAGACACTTACACGCACACAGAGACACTCACAGACAGACACTTACACACACACACAGAGACACACAGACACTTACACACACACACACAGACACACACACACACACAGTCACTTATACACAGACACTTACACACACAGTCACTTATACACAGACACTTACACACATACACAGACACTTACACATACACAGACACACTTAGACACACACACACACTGACACACGCACACACACACAAACACTGAGACACTTACACACAGACACTTACACACAGACACAGACACTTATACACAGACACACACACAGAGACACTTACACACAGACACTTACACGCAGACACACAGACACTTACACACACAGACACTTACACACACACAGACACTTACACACACACACACACACTTACACACAGACACACACACAGAGACACTTACACTCAGACACTTCCACACACACACAGACACTTACTCACAGACACACACACACAGAGACACTTACACACAGACAGACTCTTACACACACACACACACTTACACACAGAGACTTACGCACACATACTGAGACACTTAAACACACTTGCACATACACACAGACACTTGCACACAGACACACACACACAGACACTTACACACACACAGACACTTACTGACACACAGACAATTACACACGCACACAGACACTTACACACACATACTTACACATACACAGACACACACACACACAGACACTTACACACACACACATAGAGACACTTACACACACACGCTTACACACAGACACACACATAGACACACACAGACACACACACACACAGACAAACACAGTCACTTACACACAGAGACACTTACAGACAGGCACTTACACACACACACACAGACACACACACACAGATAGACAGACAGACACACACACACACACACAGACTTACACACAGACACTTTTACACACATAGACACTTATAGACACTTAATCACACACAGACAGACACTTGCACACAGACACTTACACAGACACACAGACACTTATACACAGACACTTCCACACACACACTTCCACACACACACACAGACACACACAGAGACTTACACACACACTCACACACAGAGACACTTTCAGACACACAGACACTTACACACACATACTTACACACAGACACACACACAGACACACACAGACACTTACACACAGACACATACACTTACACACACAGACACACAACACACAGACACACACAGACACTTACACACAGAGACACACACAGACACACTCACACACGCACACAAACACACACTTACACACAGACACTTACACACACACAGAGACACTTTCACACATACACTTCCACACACACACAGACACTTACACACAGAAACACACACAGAGAGACACACACACAGAGACATTTACACACACACACACGGTCACTTTCACACACACACACAGACACTTACACACAGACACTTACACAGACACACAGACACTTATACACAGACACTTCCACACACACACAGACACACACACACACAGACACACACAGACACTTACACACACACACACACACACAGAGACACTTACAGACACACAGACAATTACACACACATACTTACACATACACAGGCACACACACACGCAGAGACACTTCCACACAGACACACAGACACGCACTTACACACACACACTTCCACACACACACAGAGACACTGACACACATACACTTCAACACACACACAATTACACACAGACACGCACACACAGACACTTACACACACACACACATAGAGACACTTACACACACACGCTTACACACAGACACACACACAGAAACACACAGACACTTACACACAGACACTTATACACACACACAGACACTTACACACAGACACTTATACACACATAGACACTTACAGACACTTAATCACACACACACAGACACTTGCACACAGTCACTTACACAGTCACACAGACACTTATACACAGACACTTCCACACACACATAGACACACACACACACAGACACACACAGACACTTACACACACACACACACACACAGACACTTACAGACACACAGACAATTACACACACATACTTACACATACAAAGGCACACACACACTCAGAGACAATTACACACAGACACACAGACACGCACTTACACACACACACTTCCACACACACACAGAGACATTGACACACATACACTTCAACACACACACAGACAATTACACACAGAAACACACAAAGAGACAGACACACACAGAGAGACATTTACACACACACAGACTGACACTTACACACACACACACAGACAATTACACACATACACAGAGAGAGTTACACACACACACTGACACTTACACAGACAGATAGACACATACACACACACACTTAGACACACACACATACACTTACATACAGACACTTACACACACATACTGAGACACTTACACACACTTGCACACACACACAGACATTTACACTCAGAGACACACACACAGACACTTACACACACACACAGAGACTTACACAGACACACAGACACAAACACACACAGAGACACATACACACAGACATTACACACACACACAGACACTTACAAACACACACAGACACTTACACACACACAGATAATTACACACGCACACAGACAATTACACACACATACTTACACAGGCACACACACAGACACTTACAAACACACTCAGACACACACACACAGACATTACACACACACACAGACACTTACACACACACACAGACACTTTCAAAAACACACACTCACATTTACACACACACACACACTCACACTGACACTTACACACACACAGACACTTACAAACAAACACACACACAGACACACACACAGAGACACTTACACACACACACACACAGAGACACACACACACACACTTAGACACACACAGACACTTACACACACACACACACACACTGACACTTACACACACACAGACACTTACAAACACACTCACAGTCACACACACAGAGACACTTACACACACACACACACAGAGACACACACACACACACTTAGACACACACAGACACTTACACACACACACACACACACACTTACACACAGACACTTACACACACATACTGAGACACTTACACACGCTTACACACACACACACTGACACTTACACACACACACAGACACTTAAACACACAGACACACACACACACAGACACACACAGACACTTACACACACACACACACAGACACTTACTCACACACGCTTACACACAGACACACACACACACACACAGAGACACTTACACACAGACACTTACACACACACATAGACACTTACACACACACATAGACACTTACACACACAGACACTTACACACACACACATACACTTACAGACACTTACACACAACACACAGACACACACAGACACTTACACACACACAGAGACACACACAGACACTTACACACACTTACACACACACACACACACACACACACACACAGACACTTACACACACACAGAGACACTTTCACACATACACTTCCACACACACACAGACACTTACACACAGAAACACACACAGAGACACATGCACACACACTTACATACACAGAGACACTTACACACACACACACAGGCACCACAGACACTTCCACACACACACAGACACTTACACACAGACACACACACTTACACACAGACACTTACACACACACAGACTCTTACACACAGACACATCCACACACACACAGACACTTACACACAGACACACACACACACATACTGGCACTTACAGACACACACTCAGACACTTACACACACACGCTTACACACACACAGGCACTTACACACACATAGACACTTACAGACATTTAATCACACACACACGGACGCTTACACACACAGAGGCACTTACACACACACACACACACACACACACACACACACACACACAGACACTTACACACACACACACACACACACAGAGACAAATACACACACAGACACTTACACACGAAGACACACACACGCAGACACTTACAAACACACACACATGGACACACGCAGATACACACACACTCAGAGACTTACACTCAGTCACTTACACACACACACAGAGACACTTACACACACTTACACACACACACGCACACACACTTACACACAGACACTTACACACAGACAGAGACACTTACACACATACACTTCCACACACACACAGACACTTACACACAGAAACACACAGAGACACACACACACACAGACAGTCAGACATTTGCACACACACACACACTGAAACTTACACACACACAGACACTTACACACACACACAGGGACAGTTACACACACACACACTGACACTTACACAGACACACATACACTTGCACACACACCTTACACACACACAGGCACACACACACACAGACTCTTACACACACACACACACACTTACACACAGAGACTTACACACACATACTGAAACACTTACACTTTCACACACACACAGACACTAACACATACACACACACACACACACTTACACACAGACACCTACACACACACACACACACACACACACACACACACACACACACACACTTAGACACACTCAGACACTTACACACACACACACACACACAGACACTTACACACACAGACACACGCACAGACACACACAGACACTTACAGACACACAGACACACACGCACACAGACAATTACACACAGACACACACACACAGACTCTTACACACACACACACACACTTAGACACACACACACGCACTTACACACACACACTTCCACACACACAGACACTTACACACAGACACTTCCACACACACACAGACTGTTACACACAGACACACACACACACACACAGACATACACACAGACACTTATACACACATAGACACTTACAGACACTTAATCACACACACACAGACACTTGCGCACAGACACTTACACAGACACACAGGCACTTATACACAGACACTTCCACACACACAGAGACACACACACACACAGTCACTCATACACAGACACTTACACACATACACAGACACTTACACATACACACACACACTTAGACACACACACACACAGACACACACACAAACACTGAGACACTTACACACAGACACTTACACACAGACACAGACACTTATACACAGACACACACACACAGACACTTACACACAGACACTTACACGGAGACACACAGTCACTTACACACACACACAGACACTTACACACACACAGACACTTACACACACACACACACACTTACACACAGACACACACACAGAGACACTTACACTCAGACACTTCCACACACACACAGACACTTGCAGACACACACACACACACTTACAATTACAGACACAGACACACAACACACAGACACACACAGACACACACACACTGAGACACTTACACACAGACAGACTCTTACACACACACACACACTTACACACAGACACTTACACACACATACTGAGACACTTAAACACACTTGCATATACACACAGACACTTACACACAGACACACGCACACAGACACTTACACACACATACTTACACATACACAGACACACACACACACAGAGACAATTACACACAGACACACACACACGCACTTCCACACACACACTTCCGCACACACACAGAGACACTTACACACATACACTTCCACACACACACAGACAATTACACACAGACACACACACACAAACACTTACACACACACACACAAAGACACTTACACACACACGCTTACACACAGACACACTCGCAGACACACACAGACACACACAGACACTTACACACACACACACAGACACACACACACAGACACTTACACAGACACACAGACACACGCACACATTTACACACACACAGACACTTACACACACCCACAGACTCTTACACATACACACACACACTTAGACACACACACACACTTACACACAGACACATACACACACATACGGAGACACTTACACACACTTGCACACACGCACAGACACTTACACACACACACAGACGCTTACAAACACACACACACACACACACATACAGACACTAACACACACACACCTACACACACACACACAGACACACACACACACACTTAGACACACTCAGACACTTACACACACACACACACACACAGACACTTACACACACAGACACACGCACAGACACTTACACACAGACACTTACAGACACACAGCCACACACGCACACAGACAATTACACACAGACACACACACACAGGCTCTTACACACACACACACTTAGACACACACACACGCACTTACACACACACACTTCCACACACACAGACACTTACACACAGACACTTCCACACACACACAGACAATTACACACAGACACACACACACACACACACAGACACACACAGACACACAGAGACACTTATACACAGACACTTACGCACATACACAGACACTTACACATACACACACACACTTAGACACACACACAAACACTGAGACACTTACACACAGACACTTACACACACACACAGACACTTCTATACAGACACACACACACAGACACTTACACACAGACACTTACACGCAGACACACAGTCACTTACACACACACACAGACACTTACACACACACAGACACTTACACACACACACACACACTTACACACAGACACACACACAGACACTTACAC
This sequence comes from Podargus strigoides, assembly GCA_028020825.1. Taxonomy (NCBI): domain Eukaryota; kingdom Metazoa; phylum Chordata; class Aves; order Caprimulgiformes; family Podargidae; genus Podargus; species Podargus strigoides. The sequence continues at coordinate 40,244,984 of CM051662.1, forward strand.
ACAGACACTTCCACACACACACAGCCACTTACTCACAGACGCACACACACACACTTACAATTACAGACACAGACACACAACCACAGACACATACAGACACACACACACAGAGACACTTACACACAGACAGACTCTTACACACACACACACACTTAGACACACACACACACACTTACACACAGACACTTACACACACATGCTGAGACACTTAAACACACTTGCACACACACACAGACACTTACACACAGACACACACACACAGACACTTACACACACAGACACTTACACACACATACTTACACATACACAGACACACACACACAGACACTTACACACACACACACAGAAAGACACTTACACACACACGCTTACACACAGACACACACACAGACACACACAGACACACACACACACAGACTCACACACACAGACAGACACACACACACACACACAGACACAGACACTTACACACAGACACACACACACAGACACTTGCACTCAGACACTTACACAGACACACAGACACTTATACACAGACACTTCCACACACACACAGACACACACACACAGAGACACAGACACACAGACACTTACACACACATGCTTACACACAGACACACACACAGACATACACAGACACTTACACACAGACACATACACACACATACTGAGACACTTAGACACACTTGCACACACACACAGACACTTACACACACACACAGACGCTTACAAACACACACACACACACACACACAGAGACACTTACACACACAGACACACGCACAGACACTTACACACAGTCACTTACAGACACACAGACACACACGCACACAATTACACACAGACACACACACACAGACTCTTACACACACACACACACTTAGACACACACACACGCACTTACACACACACACTTCCACACACACAGACACTTACACACAGACACTTCCACACACACACAATTACACACAGACACACAGACACACACACACAGACACACACAGACACACACAGACACTTACACGCACACAGAGAGACTTACAGACACTTACACACACGCACAGAGACACACACAGACACTTACACACACACACAGAGACACACACACACACGCAGACACTTATACACAGACACTTACGCACATACACAGACACTTACACATACACACACACACTTAGACACACACACACACTTACACACACACACGCACACAAACACTGAGACACACACAGACACTTACACACACACACAGACACTTATACACAGACACACACACACAGACACTTGCACACAGACACTTACACGCAGACACACAGACACTTACACACACACACAGACACTTACACACACACAGACACTTCCACACACACACACACACTTAGACACACATACACACACACACACAAAGACTTGCGCACAGACACACACACAGAGACACTTACACACACTTACACACACACACACACACACACAGACAGACAGACATTTGCACACACACACACACTGAAACTTACACACACACCGACACTTACACACACACACAGGGACAGTTACACACACACACACTGACACTTACACAGACACACAGACACTTGCACACACACCTTTACACACACACAGGCACACACACACACAGACTCTTACACACACACACACACACTTACACACAGAGACTTACACACACATACTGAAACACTTACACATACTTTCACACACACACAGACACTAACACATACACACACACACAGACACTTTCACACACAGACACACACACACAGACACTTACACACACACACCTACACACACACACACACACACACACAGACACACACACACACACTTAGACACACTCAGACACTTACACACACACACACACACAGAGACACTCACACGCACAGACACTTACACACAGACACTTACAGACACACAGACACACACGCACACAGACAATTACACACAGACACACACACACAGACTCTTACACACACACACACACTTAGACACACACACACGCAGTTACACACTCACACTTACACACACACAGACACTTACACACAGACACTTCCACACACACACACAGACAATTACACACAGACACTTCCACACACACAGAAACACACACACACACAGACACACACAGACACTTACACGCACACACACAGACACACACACACACACAGTCACTTATACACAGACACTTACACACATACACAGACACTTACACATACACACACACACTTAGGCACACACACACACTGACACACGCACGCACACACAAACACTGAGACACTTACACACAGACACTTACACACAGACACAGACACTTATACACAGACACAGACACTTACACACACACAGACACTTACACACACACACACACACTTACACACAGACACACACACACACACTTACAATTACAGACACAGACACACAACACACAGACACACACAGACACACACACACACAGACACTTACTGACACACAGACAATTACACACGCACACAGACACTTACACACACATACTTACACATACACAGACACACACACACACACAGACAATTACACACAGACACACAGACACGCACTTCCACACACACACTTCCACACACACACAGAGACACTGACACACATACACTTCAACACACACACAGACAATTACACACAGACACACACACACAGACACTTACACACACACACATAGACACTTACAAACACACGCTTACACACAGACACACACATAGACACACACAGACACACACACACACAGACAAACACAGTCACTTACATACACACAGAGACACTTACAGACAAGCACTTACACACACACACACAGACACACACACACAGATAGACAGACACACACACACACACACACAGACTTACACACAGACACTTTTACACACATAGACACTTACAGACACTTAATCACACACACACAGACACTTGCACACAGACACTTACACAGACACACAGACACTTATACACAGACACTTCCACACACACACTACCACACACACACACAGACACACACAGACACTTATACACACACTCACACACAGAGACACTTACAGACACACAGACACTTACACACACATACTTACACACAGACACACACACAGACACACACAGACACTTACACACAGACACATACACTTACACACACAGACACACAACACACAGACACACACAGACACTTACACACACACAGAGACACACACAGACACTTAAACTCACTTACACACGCACACACACACACACTTACACACAGACACTTACACACACACAGAGACACTTTCACACATACACTTCCACACACACACAGACACTTACACACAGAAACACACACAGAGAGACACTTACAGACACACAGACAATTACACACACATACTTACGCATACACAGGCACACACACACACAGAGACAATTACACACAGACACACAGACACGCACTTACACACACACACTTCCACACACACACACAGACACTGACACACATACACTTCAACAGACACACAATTACACACAGACACACACACACAGACACTTACACACACACACATAGAGACACTTACACACACACGCTTACAAACAGACACACACACAGACACACACAGACACTTACACACAGACGCTTATACACACACACAGACACTTACACACACAGACACTTACACACACACACATACACTTACACACACAGACACACAACACACAGACACTTACACACACTTACACACGCACACACACACACACTTACACACAGACACTTACACACACACAGAGACACTTTCACACAGAAACACACACAGAGACACACACACACACAGAGACATTTACACACACACAGACTGACACTTACACACACACACACAAACACATACACACATACACAGAGAGAGTTACACACACACACTGACACTTACAAAGACAGACAGACACTTACACACACACATTTACACACACACACACACTTACACTCACACACAGACTCTTACATACAGACACTTACACACAGACACTTACACACACACACAGACACTTACACACACAAACAGACACAAACACACACAGACACACACGCACAGACATTACACACACACACAGACACTTACAAACACACAGACACTCTACAAACACACACACTCACACTTACACACACACACACACAGACACACACACACACAGTTAGACACACACAGACACTTACACACACACACACACACACAGACACTTACACACACACCCTCACACAGACACTTACAGACACACACACAATTACACACGCACACAGACACTTACACACACATACTTACACATACACAGACACACACACACGCACTTACACACACACACTTCCACACACACACAGAGACACTTACACACATACACTTCCACACACACACCGACAATTACACACAGACACACACACACAGACACTTACACACA
>CM051662.1:40256929-40264429 GCA_028020825.1 Podargus strigoides
CACACTTGCACACAGACACATACACACACATACTGAGACACTTACACACACTTGCACACACACACAGACACTTACACACACACACAGACGCTTACAAACACACACACACACACACACACATACAGACACTAACACACACACACCTACACACACACACACAGACACACACACACACACTTAGACACACTCAGACACTTACACACACACACACACACAGACACTTACACACACAGACACACGCACAGACACTTACACACAGACACAGACACACAGCCACACACGCACACAGAGAATTACACACAGACACACACACACAGACTCTTACACACACAGACACTTAGACACTCACACACGCACTTACACACACACACTTCCACACACACAGACACTTAAACACAGACACTTCCACACACACACAGACAATTACACACAGACACAGACACACACACACACAGACACACACAGACACACACAGACACTTATACACAGACACTTACGCACATACACAGACACTTACACATACACACACACACTTAGACACACACACACACTTACACACACACACACACACACAAACACTGAGACACTTACACACAGACACTTACACACAGACACTTACACGCAGACACACAGACACTTACACACACACACAGACACTTACACACACACAGACACTTACACACACACACACACACTTACACACAGACACACACACAGACACTTACACACAGACACTTCCACACACACACAGACACTTACTCACAGACGCACACACACACACTTACAATTACAGACACAGACACACAACCACAGACACATACAGACACACACACACAGAGACACTTACACACAGACAGACTCTTACACACACACACACACTTAGACACACACACACACACTTACACACAGACACATACACACACATGCTGAGACACTTAAACACACTTGCACACACACACAGACACTTACACACAGACACACACACACAGACACACACACAGACGCTTACAAACACACACACACACACACACATACAGACACTAACACACACACACCTACACACACACACACACACAAACACACAGAGACACACACACACACAGTCACTTACTGACACACAGACAATTACACACGCACACAGACACTTACACACACATACTTACACATACACAGACACACACACACACACAGACAATTACACACAGACACACAGACACGCACTTCCACACACACACTTCCACACACACACAGAGACACTGACACACATACACTTCAACACACACACAGACAATTACACGCAGACACACACACACACACACTTACACACACACACACAGACACTTACACACACACAGATACACTTACAGACAGGCACTTATACACACACACACAGACACACACACACAGATAGACAGACACACACACACACACACACAGACTTACACACAGACACTTTTACACACATAGACACTTACAGACACTTAATCACACACACACAGACACTTGCACACAGACACTTACACAGACACACAGACACTTATACACAGACACTTCCACACACACACTTCCACACACACACACAGACACACACAGACACTTACACACACACTCACACACAGAGACACTTACAGACACACAGACACTTACACACACATACTTACACACAGACACACACACAGACCCACACAGACACTTACACACACACAGAGACACACACAGACACTTAAACTCACTTACACACGCACACACACACACACTTACACACAGACACTTACACACACACAGAGACACTTTCACACATACACTTCCACACACACACAGACACTTACACACAGAAACACACACAGAGAGACACTTACAGACACACTGACAATTACACACACATACTTACGCATACACAGGCACACACACACACAGAGACAATTACACACAGACACACAGACACGCACTTACACACACACACTTCCACACACACACACAGACACTGACACACATACACTTCAACACACACACAATTACACACAGACACACACACACAGACACTTACACACACACACATAGAGACACTTACACACACACGCTTACACACAGACACACACTTACAAAGACAGACAGACACTTACACACACACATTTACACACACGCACACACTTACACACACACACAGACTCTTACATACAGACACTTACACACAGACACTTACACACACACACAGACACTTACACACACAAACCGACACAAACACACACAGACACACACACACAGACATTACACACACACACAGACACTTACACACACAGACACTCTACAAACACACACACTCACACTTACACACACACACACACACACAGACACTTACAGACACACACACAATTACACACGCACACAGACACTTACACACACATACTTACACATACACAGACACACACAAACGCACTTACACACACACACTTCCACACACACACAGAGACACTTACACACATACACTTCCACACACACACCGACAATTACACACAGACACACACACACAGACACTTACACACACACACACAAAGACACACACACACAGACAAACACAGACACTTACACACACACAGAGACACTTACAGACAGACACTTACACACACAGACACACACAGACACACACACACACACAGACACACACACACACACACAGACACTTACACACAGACAATTATACACACATAGACACTTACAGACACTTAATCACACACACACAGACACGCACACAGACACTTACACAGACACTCAGATACTTATACACAGACACTTCCACACACACACAGACACACACACACACACAGACACTTACACACACACACGCACACACACAGAGACACTTACAGACACACAGACACTTACACACACACACACAATTACACACACACGCTTACACACAGACACACACACAGACACACACAGACACTTACACACACACACATACACTTACACACACAGACGCACAACACACAGACACACACAGACACACACACACAGACACTTACACACACACAGACACTTACACACACACAGACACTTACACACACACAGACACAGACACTTACTGACACACAGACAATTACACACGCACACAGACACTTACACACACATACTTACACACAGACACACACACAGACACACACAGACACTTACACACAGACACATACACTTACACACACAGACACACAACACACAGACACACACAGACACTTACACACACACAGAGACACACACAGACACTTAAACTCACTTACACACGCACACACACACACACTTACACACAGACACTTACACACACACAGAGACACTTTCACACATACACTTCCACACACACACAGACACTTACACACAGAATCACACACAGAGAGACACTTACAGACACACAGACAATTACACACACATACTTACGCATACACAGGCACACACACACAGAGAGACAATTACACACAGACACACAGACACGCACTTACACACACACACTTCCACACACACACACAGACACTGACACACATACACTTCAACACACACACAATTACACACAGACACACACACACAGACACTTACACACACACACATAGAGACACTTACACACACACGCTTACACACAGACACACACACAGACACACACAGACACTTACACACAGACACTTATACACACACACAGACACTTACACACACAGACACTTACACACACACACATACACTTACACACACAGACACACAACACACAGACACTTACACACACTTACACACGCACACACACACACACTTACACACAGACACTTACACACACACAGAGACACTTTCACACAGAAACACACACAGAGACACACACACACACAGAGACATTTACACACACACAGACTGACACTTACACACACACACACAGACACATACACACATACACAGAGAGAGTTACACACACACACTGACACTTACAAAGACAGACAGACACTTACACACACACATTTACACACACGCACACACTTACACACACAAACAGACACAAACACACACAGACACACACACACAGACATTACACACACACACAGACACTTACACACAGACACACACACACAGACACTTACACACACACAGACACTTACACACACACAGACACTTACAAACACACATACACACAGACACTTACTGACACACAGACAATTACACACGCACACAGACACTTAAACACACATACTTACACATACACAGACACACACACATACAGACAATTACACACAGACACACACACACAGACACTTACACACACACACACACAAAGACACTTACACACACACGCTTACACGCAGACACACACACAGACACACACAGACACACACACACACAGACTCACACACACAGACAGACACACACACACACACACACACACACACACACAGACTTACACACAGACACTTATACACACATAGACTCTTACAGGCACTTAGTTACACACACACAGACACTTGCACACAGACACTTACACAGACACACAGACACTTATACACAGACACTTCCACACACACACAGACACAGACACACAGAGACACACACAGACACTTACACACACACTCACACACAGAGACACTTACAGACACACAGACACTTACACACACATGCTTACACACAGACACACACACAGACATACACAGACACTTACACACAGACACATACACTTACACACACAGACACACAACACACAGACACACACAGACACTTACACACACACAGAGACACACACAGACACTTACACACACTTACACACGCACACACACACACACTTACAAACAGACACTTACACACACACAGAGACACGTTCACACATACACTTCCACACACACACAGACACTTACACACAGAAACACACACAGAGACACACACACACACAGACATTTACACACACACGCTTACACACAGACACACACACAGACACACACAGACACACACACACACAGACAAACACAGACACACACACAGAGAGACTCTTAGAGACAGACACTTACACACACACACACAGACACACACAGACACTTACACACACAGACACAGACACACACACACAGACACTTACACACAGACACATACACACACATACTGAGACACTTACACACACACACAGACGCTTACAAACACACACACACACACATACAGACACAAACACACACACACCTACACACACACACACAGACACACACACACAGACACACACACACACTTAGACACACTCAGACACTTACACACACACACAGAGACACACACAGACACTTACACACACAGACACACGCACAGACACTTACACACAGACACTTACAGACACACAGCCACACACGCACACAGACAATTACACACAGACACACACACACAGACTCTTACACACACACACACACTTAGACACACACACACGCACTTACACACACACACTTCCACACACACAGACACTTACACACAGACACTTACACGGAGACACACAGTCACTTACACACACACACAGACACTTACACACACACAGACACTTACACACACACACACACACTTACACACAGGCACACACACAGAGACACTTACACACAGACACTTCCACACAACACACAGACACACGCAGACACACACACACTGAGACACTTACACACAGACAGACTCTTACACACACACACACACTTACACACAGACACTTACACACACATACTGAGACACTTAAACACACTTGCATGTACACACAGACACTTACAGACAGACACACGCACACAGACACTTACACACACAGACTTACACATACACAGACACACACACACACAGAGACAATTACACACAGACACACACACACGCACTTACACACACACACTTCCGCACACAGAGACACTTACACACATACACTTCCACACACACACAGACAATTACACACAGACACACACACACAGACACTTACACACACACACACGAAGACACTTACACACACACGCTTACACACAGACACACTCACAGACACACACAGACAAACACACACACACACACACAAAGACACTTACACACACACACACAGACACACACACACAGACACTTACACACAGACACTTACACAGACACACAGACACTTATACACAGGCACTTCCACACACACACAGACACACACACACACACACACAGACACTTACACACACACGCTTACACATACACTTCCACACACACACAGACAATTACACACAGACACACACACACAGACACTTACACAGACACACAGACACTTACACGCACACATTTACACACACACAGACACTTACACACACCCACAGACTCTTACACATACACACACACACTTAGACACACACACACACTTACACACAGACACATACACACACATACTGAGACACTTACACACACTTGCACACACACACAGACACTTACACACACACACAGACGCTTACAAACACACACACACACACACACATACAGACACTAACACACACACACCTACACACACACACACAGACACACACACACACACTTAGACACACTCAGACACTTACACACACACACACACACAGACACTTACACACACAGACACACGCACAGACACTTACACACAGACACTTACAGACACACAGCCACACACGCACACAGACAATTACACACAGACACACACACACAGACTCTTACACACACACACACTTAGACACACACACACGCACTTACACACACACACTTCCACACACACAGACACTTACACACAGACACTTCCACACACACACAGACAATTACACACAGACACACACACACACGCACACAGACACACACAGACACACACAGACACTTATACACAGACACTTACGCACATACACAGACACTTACACATACACACACACACTTAGACACACACACACACTTACACACACACACACACACACAAACACTGAGACACTTACACACAGACACTTACACACACACACAGACACTTCTATACAGACACACACACACAGACACTTACACACAGACACTTACACGCAGACACACAGACACTTACACACACACACAGACACTTACACACACACAGACACTTACACACACACACACACACTTACACACAGACACACACACAGACACTTACACACAGACACTTCCACACACACACAGACACTTACTCACAGACGCACACACACACACTTACAATTACAGACACAGACACACAACCACAGACACATACAGACACACACACACAGAGACACTTACACACAGACAGACTCTTACACACACACACACACTTAGACACACACACACACACTTACACACAGACACACACACACAGACACACACACAGACTCTTACAAACACACACACACACACACACATACAGACACTAACACACACACACCTACACACACACACACAGACAAACACACAGAGACACACACACACACACTTAGACACACTCAGACACTTACACACACACACACACACACACACAGACACTTACACACACAGACA
>CM051662.1:40289429-40349429 GCA_028020825.1 Podargus strigoides
TACACTCAGTCACTTACACACACACACAGACTTGCACACAGACACACACACAGACACTTACACACACACAGAGACACTTACACACATACACTTCCACACACACACAGACACTTACACACAGAAACACACAGAGACAAACACACACACACACAGACAGACATTTGCACACACACACACACTGAAACATACACACACACTGAAACTTACACACACACAGACACTTACGCACACACACAGGGACAGTTACACACACACACACTGACACTTACACGGACACATTTACACACACACAGGCACACACACACAGAGACTCTTACACACACACACACACACTTACACACAGAGACTTACACACACATACTGAGACACTTACACATACTTTCACACACACTCAGACACTAACACATACACACACACACAGACACTTACACACACAGACACACACACACAGACACTTAGACACACACACAGACGCTTACAAACACACACACACCTACACACACACACACACACACACACACACACAGAGACACACACACACACACTTAGACACACTCAGACACTTACACACACACACACACACAGACACTTACACACACAGACACACGCACAGACACTTACACACAGACACTTACAGACACACAGACACACACGCACACAGACAATTACACACAGACACACACACACAGACTCTGACACACACTCACACACACTTAGACACACACACACGCACTTACACACACACACTTCCACACACACAGACACTTACACACAGACACTTCCACACACACATAGACAATTACACACAGACACACACACAGACACACACAGACACTTACACACAGACACTTACACACACACAGAGACACACACACACACACACAGAGACACACACACACACACTTAGACACACACAGACACTTACACACACACACACACACACACACACTTCCACACACACAGGCTCTTACACACACACACACACTTAGACACACACACACACACTTACACTTACACACACACAGACACTTACAAACACACACACACACACACAGACACTTACACACACAGAGACACTTACACACACACACACACAGAGACACACACACACACACTTAGACACACACAGACACTTACACACACACACACACACACACACACACAGACACACACTTCCACACACACAGGCTCTTACACACACACACACACACTTAGACACACACACACACACTTACACACAGACACTTACACACACATACTGAGACACTTACACACAGACACTTCCACACACACATAGACAATTACACACAGACACACACACAGACACACACAGACACTTACACACAGACACTTACACACACACAGAGACACTTACGCACACACACACACAGAGACACACACACACACACTTAGACACACACAGATACTTACACACACACACACACACACACACACACTTCCACACACAGAGGCTCTTACACACACACACACACTTAGACACACACACACACACTTACACTTACACACACGCAGACACTTACAAACACACACACACACACACAGACAGTTACACACACAGAGACACTTACACACACACAGAGACACACACACACACACTTAGACACACACAGACACTTACACACACACACACACACACACACACACACTTCCACACACACAGGCTCTTACACACACACACACACTTAGACATACACACACACACTTACACACAGACACTTACACACACATACTGAGACACTTACACACGCTTGCATACACACACACTGACACTTACACACACACACAGACACTTATACACACAGACACACACACTTACACACACACACACACAGACACCACAGACACTTCTACACACACACAGACACTTACACAGAGACACACACACAGAGACACACACACGCACACAAAGAGACATTTACACACACACACACTGACACTTAAACACACACAGACACACACACACACCCATACTGACACTTACAGACACACACTCAGACACTTACACACACACACTTACACACACACAGGCACTTACACACACATAGACACTTACAGACATTTAATCACACACACACAGACACTTACACACACACACAGACTCTTACACATACACACACACATTTAGACACACACACACACTTACACACAGACACTTACACAACATACTGAGACACTTACACTTGCACACACACACAGACACTTACACACAGACACACACACACAGACACTTACACACACACACAGACACACACACACAGAGACACACACAGACCCTTACACACACAGTCACACACAGAGACACTTACACACGCACACACACACACACACACACACACACTTACACACACACACAGACACTTACACACACACACACACAGAGACACACACACACACATAAACACATACACACACACACAGACATACACACAGACACTTACACACACACTTAGACACACACACTTACACACACACACACACACACTTAGACACACACACACACACTTACACACAGACACTTACACACACATACTGGGACACTTACACACACTTACACACACACACAGACACTTACACACACAGAGATACTTACACACACACACACACAGAGACACACACACACAATTCCACACACACAGACTCTTACACACACATTCGAGACACTTACACACGCTTACACACACTCAGACAGACACTTACACACACACACAGACACTTACACAAACACACACACACACACTTATACGCACACACACACGCAGAGACACTTACACACAGACACTTCCACACACACACAGACACTTACACACAGACACACACACACACACATACTGACACTTACAGACACACACTCAGACACTTACACACACACTCTTACACACACACAGGCACTTACACACACATAGACACTTACAGACATTTAATCACACACACACAGACACTTACACACACAGAGGCACTTACACACACACACACACACACACAGACAAATACACACACAGACACTTACACACGCAGACACTTACAAACACACACATGGACACACGCAGATACACACACACTCAGAGACTTGCACTCAGTCACTTACACACACACACAGAGACACAGACACTTACACACACACACAGACTTGCACACAGACACACACACAGAGACACTTACACACACTTACACACACACACACACACACTTACACACAGACACTTACACACAGACAGAGACACTTACACACATACACTTAGACACACACAGACACTTACACAGAGAAACACACAGAGACAAACACACACACACACAGACAGACATTTGCACACACACACACACTGAAAATTAAACACACACAGACACTTACACACACACAGGGACAGTTACACACACACACACTGACACTTACACACACATACTTACACATACACACAGACAATTACACAGAGACACACACACACAGACACTTACACACACAAACACAAAGACACTTACACACACACGCTTAAACACAGACACACACAGAAACACACACAGAGACACACACACACACACACACATTTACACACACACACACACACACACACACAGACACTTACGCACACATACTGAGACACTTACACACACTTACACACACACACACTGACACTTACACACACACACAGACACTTATACACACAGACACACACACAGACACACACATACACAGACACACACAGACACTTACACACACACACACAGACACTTACACACACACGCTTTCACACAGACACACACACAGACACACACAGACACTTACACACACTTACACACGCACACACACACACACTTATACACAGACAGTTACACACACACAGAGACACTTTCACACATACACTTCCACACACACACAGACACTTACACACAGAAACACACACAGAGACACACACACACACAGTGACATTTACACACACACACACTGACACTTACGCACACACACACAGAAACTTACACACATACACAGAGACAGTTACACACACACACTGACACTTACACAGACACACAGACACTTACACACACACATTTACACACACACAGACACTTACACACACACACAGACCCTTACACATACACACACACACTTAGACACACACACACACTTTCACACAGACACGTACACACACATACTGAGACACTTACACACACTGGCACACACACACAGACACTTACACACAGACACACACACACAGACACTTACACACACACACAGACACTTACACACACACAGACACTTACAAACACACTCAGACACACACACAGAGACAATACACACACACACAGACACTTACACACACACACAGACACTTACACAAACACACACACACACACTTATACGCACACACACACGCAGAGACACTTACACACAGACACTTCCACACACACACAGACACTTACACACAGACACACACACACACACATACTGACACTTACAGACACACACTCAGACACTTACACACACACTCTTACACACACACAGGCACTTACACACACATAGACACTTACAGACATTTAATCACACACACACAGACACTTACACACACAGAGGCACTTACACACACACACACACACACACAGACAAATACACACACAGACACTTACACACGCAGACACTTACAAACACACACATGGACACACGCAGATACACACACACTCAGAGACTTGCACTCAGTCACTTACACACACACACAGAGACACAGACACTTACACACACACACAGACTTGCACACAGACACACACACAGAGACACTTACACACACTTACACACACACACACACACACTTACACACAGACACTTACACACAGACAGAGACACTTACACACATACACTTAGACACACACAGACACTTACACAGAGAAACACACAGAGACAAACACACACACACACAGACAGACATTTGCACACACACACACACTGAAAATTAAACACACACAGACACTTACACACACACAGGGACAGTTACACACACACACACTGACACTTACACACACATACTTACACATACACACAGACAATTACACAGAGACACACACACACAGACACTTACACACACAAACACAAAGACACTTACACACACACGCTTAAACACAGACACACACAGAAACACACACAGAGACACACACACACACACACACATTTACACACACACACACACACACACACACAGACACTTACGCACACATACTGAGACACTTACACACACTTACACACACACACTGACACTTACACACACACACAGACACTTATACACACAGACACACACACAGACACACACATACACAGACACACACAGACACTTACACACACACACACAGACACTTACACACACACGCTTTCACACAGACACACACACAGACACACACAGACACTTACACACACTTACACACGCACACACACACACACTTATACACAGACAGTTACACACACACAGAGACACTTTCACACATACACTTCCACACACACACAGACACTTACACACAGAAACACACACAGAGACACACACACACACAGTGACATTTACACACACACACACTGACACTTACGCACACACACACAGAAACTTACACACATACACAGAGACAGTTACACACACACACTGACACTTACACAGACACACAGACACTTACACACACACATTTACACACACACAGACACTTACACACACACACAGACCCTTACACATACACACACACACTTAGACACACACACACACTTTCACACAGACACTTACACACACATACTGAGACACTTACACACACTGGCACACACACACAGACACTTACACACAGACACACACACACAGACACTTACACACACACACAGACACTTACACACACACAGACACTTACAAACACACTCAGACACACACACAGAGACAATACACACACACACAGACACTTACACACACACACAGACACTTTCAAACACACACACACACACACACACAGACACACACACACAGTTAGACACACACAGACACTTACACACACACACACACACACTTACACATACACACACACGCACACAGACACTTACACACTCACACACACGCACACAGACACTTGCACACACATACGTACACATACACACAGACAATTACACACAGACACAAACACACAGACACTTACACACACACACACAAAGACACTTACACACACTCGCTTACACAAAGACACACACAGAAACACACACAGAGACACACACACACGCACATTTACAAACACACACACTTACACACAGACACTTACACACACATACTGAGACACTTACACACACACACACACACAGACACTTACACACACACACACACACTGACACTTACACACACACAGACACTTACAAACACACACACACACACACAGACACTTACACACACAGAGACACTTACACACACACACACACACACACACACACACTTAGACACACACAGACACTTACACACACACACACACTTAGACACACACACACACTTACACACAGACACTTACACACACATACTGAGACACTTACACACGCTTGCACACACACACACTGACACTTACACACACACACAGACACTTATACACACAGACACACACACTTACACACACACACACACTTACACACACAGAGACACTTACACACACACACACAGACACCACAGACACTTCTACACACACACAGACACTTACACACAGACACACACACTTACACACAGACACTTACACACACTCAGAGACTCTTACACGCAGACAATTCCACACACACACAGACACTTACACACAGACACACACACAGAGACACACACACACACACAAAGAGACGTTTACACACACACACACTGACACTTAAACACACACAGACACACACACACACACATACTGACACTTACAGACACACACTCAGACACTTACACACACACTTACACACACACCGGCACTTACACACACATAGACACTTACAGACATTTAATCACACACACACACACACACACACACACAGAGACACTTACACACGAAGAAACTTACACACACGCAGACACTTACAAACACACACACATGGACACACGCAGATACACACACACTCAGAGACTTACACTCAGTCACTTACACACACACACAGACTTGCACACAGACACACACACAGACACTTACACACACACAGAGACACTTACACACATACACTTCCACACACACACAGACACTTACACACAGAAACACACAGAGACAAACACACACACACACAGACAGACATTTGCACACACACACACACTGAAACATACACACACACTGAAACTTACACACACACAGACACTTACGCACACACACAGGGACAGTTACACACACACACACTGACACTTACACGGACACACAGACACTTACACACACACATTTACACACACACAGGCACACACACACAGAGACTCTTACACACACACACACACACTTACACACAGAGACTTACACACACATACTGAGACACTTACACATACTTTCACACACACTCAGACACTAACACATACACACACACACAGACACTTACACACACAGACACACACACACAGACACTTAGACACACACACAGACGCTTACAAACACACACACACACACACACACAGACACTAACACACACACACCTACACACACACACACACACACACACACACACAGAGACACACACACACACACTTAGACACACTCAGACACTTACACACACACACACACACAGACACTTACACACACAGACACACGCACAGACACTTACACACAGACACTTACAGACACACAGACACACAGGCACACAGACAATTACACACAGACACACACACACAGACTCTGACACACACTCACACACACTTAGACACACACACACGCACTTACACACACACACTTCCACACACACAGACACTTACACACAGACACTTCCACACACACATAGACAATTACACACAGACACACACACAGACACACACAGACACTTACACACAGACACTTACACACACACAGAGACACACACACACACACACAGAGACACACACACACACACTTAGACACACACAGACACTTACACACACACACACACACACACACACTTCCACACACACAGGCTCTTACACACACACACACACTTAGACACACACACACACACTTACACTTACACACACACAGACACTTACAAACACACACACACACACACAGACACTTACACACACAGAGACACTTACACACACACACACACAGAGACACACACACACACACTTAGACACACACAGACACTTACACACACACACACACACACACACACACAGACACACACTTCCACACACACAGGCTCTTACACACACACACACACACTTAGACACACACACACACACTTACACACAGACACTTACACACACATACTGAGACACTTACACACAGACACTTCCACACACACATAGACAATTACACACAGACACACACACAGACACACACAGACACTTACACACAGACACTTACACACACACAGAGACACTTACGCACACACACACACAGAGACACACACACACACACTTAGACACACACAGATACTTACACACACACACACACACACACACACACACACTTCCACACACAGAGGCTCTTACACACACACACACACTTAGACACACACACACACACTTACACTTACACACACGCAGACACTTACAAACACACACACACACACACAGACAGTTACACACACAGAGACACTTACACACACACACACACAGAGACACACACACACACACTTAGACACACACAGACACTTACACACACACACACACACACACACACACACCCTTCCACACACACAGGCTCTTACACACACACACACACTTAGACATACACACACACACTTACACACAGACACTTACACACACATACTGAGACACTTACACACGCTTGCATACACACACACTGACACTTACACACACACACAGACACTTATACACACAGACACACACACTTACACACACACACACACAGACACCACAGACACTTCTACACACACACAGACACTTACACACAGACACACACACAGAGACACACACACGCACACAAAGAGACATTTACACACACACACACTGACACTTAAACACACACAGACACACACACACACCCATACTGACACTTACAGACACACACTCAGACACTTACACACACACACTTACACACACACAGGCACTTACACACACATAGACACTTACAGACATTTAATCACACACACACAGACACTTACACACACAGAGGCACTTACACACACACACAGACAGACACTTACACACGAAGAAACTTACACACACGCAGACACTTACAAACACACACACATGGACACACGCAGATACACACACACTCAGAGACTTACACTCAGTCACTTACACACACACACAGACTTGCACACAGACACACACACAGACACTTACACACACACAGAGACACTTACACACATACACTTCCACACACACACAGACACTTACACACAGAAACACACAGAGACAAACACACACACACACAGACAGACATTTGCACACACACACACACTGAAACATACACACACACTGAAACTTACACACACACAGACACTTACGCACACACACAGGGACAGTTACACACACACACACTGACACTTACACGGACACACAGACACTTACACACACACATTTACACACACACAGGCACACACACACAGAGACTCTTACACACACACACACTCACTTACACACAGAGACTTACACACACATACTGAGACACTTACACATACTTTCACACACACTCAGACACTAACACATACACACACACACAGACACTTACACACACAGACACACACACACAGACACTTACACACACACACAGACGCTTACAAACACACACACACACACACAGACACTAACACACACACACCTACACACACACACACACACACACACACAGAGACACACACACACACACTTAGACACACTCAGACACTTACACACACACACACACACACAGACACTTACACACACAGACACACGCACAGACACTTACACACAGACACTTACAGACACACAGACACACACGCACACAGACAATTACACACAGACACACACACACAGACTCTGACACACACACACACACTTAGACACACACACACGCACTTACACACACACACTTCCACACACACAGACACTTACACACAGACACTTCCACACACACATAGACAATTACACACAGACACACACACAGACACTCACAGACACTTACACACAGACACTTACACACACACAGAGACACTTACACACACAGACACTTACACACAC
This sequence comes from Podargus strigoides, assembly GCA_028020825.1. Taxonomy (NCBI): domain Eukaryota; kingdom Metazoa; phylum Chordata; class Aves; order Caprimulgiformes; family Podargidae; genus Podargus; species Podargus strigoides. Next base: position 40,299,770 of record CM051662.1, read on the forward strand.
ACACATACACTTACACACACAGACACACAACACACAGACACACACACTTACACACGCACACACACACACACTTACACACAGACACTTACACACACACAGAGACACTTTCACACATACACTTCCACACACACACAGACACTTACACACAGAAACACACACAGAGACACACACACACACAGAGACATTTACACACACACACACTGACACTTACACACACACACACAGACAGTTACACACATACACAGAGACAGTTACACACACACACACTGACACTTACACGGACACACAGACACTTACACACACACATTTACACACACACAGGCACACACACACAGAGACTCTTACACACACACACACTCACTTACACACAGAGACTTACACACACATACTGAGACACTTACACATACTTTCACACACACTCAGACACTAACACATACACACACACACAGACACTTACACACACAGACACACACACACAGACACTTACACACACACACAGACGCTTACAAACACACACACACACACACAGACACTAACACACACACACCTACACACACACACACACACACACACACACAGAGACACACACACACACACTTAGACACACTCAGACACTTACACACACACACACACACACAGACACTTACACACACAGACACACGCACAGACACTTACACACAGACACTTACAGACACACAGACACACACGCACACAGACAATTACACACAGACACACACACACAGACTCTGACACACACACACACACACTTAGACACACACACACGCACTTACACACACACACTTCCACACACACAGACACTTACACACAGACACTTCCACACACACATAGACAATTACACACAGACACACACACAGACACTCACAGACACTTACACACAGACACTTACACACACACAGAGACACTTACACACACAGACACTTACACACACACACATACACTTACACACACAGACACACAACACACAGACACACACACTTACACACGCACACACACACACACTTACACACAGACACTTACACACACACAGAGACACTTTCACACATACACTTCCACACACACACAGACACTTACACACAGAAACACACACAGAGACACACACACACACAGAGACATTTACACACACACACACTGACACTTACACACACACACACAGACAGTTACACACATACACAGAGACAGTTACACACACACACACTGACACTTACACAGACACACAGACACACACACACATTTACACACACACAGACTCTTTACACACACACACAGACTCTTACACATACACACACATTTAGACACACACACACACTTACACACAGACACTTACACAACATACTGAGACACTTACACTTGCACACACACACAGACACTTACACACAGACACACACACACAGACATTTACACGCACACACAGACACACACACACAGAGACACACACAGACCCTTACACACACAGTCACACACAGAGACACTTACACACGCACACACACACACACACACACACTTACACACACACACAGACACTTACACACACACACACACAGAGACACACACACACACATAAACACATACACACACACACAGACATACAGACAGACACTTACACACACACTTAGACACACACACTTACACACACACACACACACACTTAGACACACACACACACACTTACACACAGACACTTACACACACATACTGAGACACTTACACACACTTACACACACACACAGACACTTACACACACAGAGATACTTACACACACACACACACAGAGACACACACACACACAATTCCACACACACAGACTCTTACACACACATTCGAGACACTTACACACGCTTACACACACTCAGACAGACACTTACACACACACACAGACACTTACACAAACACACACACACACACTTATACACACACACACACGCAGAGACACTTACACACAGACACTTCCACACACACACAGACACTTACACACAGACACACACACACACACATACTGACACTTACAGACACACACTCAGACACTTACACACACACACTTACACACACACAGGCACTTACACACACATAGACACTTACAGACATTTAATCACACACACACAGACACTTACACACACAGAGGCACTTACACACACACACACACACACACAGACAAATACACACACAGACACTTACACACGCAGACACTTACAAACACACACATGGACACACGCAGATACACACACACTCAGAGACTTGCACTCAGTCACTTACACACACACACAGAGACACAGACACTTACACACACACACAGACTTGCACACAGACACACACACAGAGACACTTACACACACTTACACACACACACACACACACTTACACACAGACACTTACACACAGACAGAGACACTTACACACATACACTTAGACACACACAGACACTTACACAGAGAAACACACAGAGACAAACACACACACACACAGACAGACATTTGCACACACACACACACTGAAAATTAAACACACACAGACACTTACACACACACAGGGACAGTTACACACACACACACTGACACTTACACACACATACTTACACATACACACAGACAATTACACAGAGACACACACACACAGACACTTACACACACAAACACAAAGACACTTACACACACACGCTTAAACACAGACACACACAGAAACACACACAGAGACACACACACACACACACACATTTACACACACACACACACACACACACACAGACACTTACGCACACATACTGAGACACTTACACACACTTACACACACACACACTGACACTTACACACACACACAGACACTTATACACACAGACACACACACAGACACACACATACACAGACACACACAGACACTTACACACACACACACACAGACACTTACACACACACGCTTTCACACAGACACACACACAGACACACACAGACACTTACACACACTTACACACGCACACACACACACACTTATACACAGACAGTTACACACACACAGAGACACTTTCACACATACACTTCCACACACACACAGACACTTACACACAGAAACACACACAGAGACACACACACACACAGTGACATTTACACACACACACACTGACACTTACGCACACACACACAGAAACTTACACACATACACAGAGACAGTTACACACACACACTGACACACAGACACACAGACACTTACACACACACATTTACACACACACAGACACTTACACACACACACAGACCCTTACACATACACACACACACTTAGACACACACACACACTTTCACACAGACACTTACACACACATACTGAGACACTTACACACACTGGCACACACACACAGACACTTACACACAGACACACACACACAGACACTTACACACACACACAGACACTTACACACACACAGACACTTACAAACACACTCAGACACACACACAGAGACATTACACACACACACAGACACTTTCAAACACACACACACACACACACACAGACACACACACACAGTTAGACACACACAGACACTTACACACACACACACACACACTTACACATACACACACACGCACACAGACACTTACACACTCACACACACGCACACAGACACTTGCACACACATACGTACACATACACACAGACAATTACACACAGACACAAAAACACAGACACTTACACACACACACACAAAGACACTTACACACACTCGCTTACACAAAGACACACACAGAAACACACACAGAGACACACACACACGCACATTTACAAACACACACACTTACACACAGACACTTACACACACATACTGAGACACTTACACACACACACACACACAGACACTTACACACACACACACACACTGACACTTACACACACACAGACACTTACAAACACACACACACACACACAGACACTTACACACACAGAGACACTTACACACACACACACACACACACACACACACTTAGACACACACAGACACTTACACACACACACACACTTAGACACACACACACACTTACACACAGACACTTACACACACATACTGAGACACTTACACACGCTTGCACACACACACACTGACACTTACACACACACACAGACACTTATACACACAGACACACACACTTACACACACACACACACTTACACACACAGAGACACTTACACACACACACACAGACACCACAGACACTTCTACACACACACAGACACTTACACACAGACACACACACTTACACACAGACACTTACACACACACAGAGACTCTTACACGCAGACACTTCCACACACACACAGACACTTACACACAGACACACACACAGAGACACACACACACACACAAAGAGACATTTACACACACACACACTGACACTTAAACACACACAGACACACACACACACACATACTGACACTTACAGACACACACTCAGACACTTACACACACACTTACACACACACCGGCACTTACACACACATAGACACTTACAGACATTTAATCACACACACACACACACACACACACACACACACACACAGAGACACTTACACACGAAGAAACTTACACACACGCAGACACTTACAAACACACACACATGGACACACGCAGATACACACACACTCAGAGACTTACACTCAGTCACTTACACACACACACAGAGACACTTACACACATACACTTCCACACACACACAGACACTTACACACAGAAACACACAGAGACAAACACACACACACACAGACAGACATTTGCACACACACACACACTGAAACATACACACACACTGAAACTTACACACACACAGACACTTACGCACACACACAGGGACAGTTACACACACACACACTGACACTTACACGGACACACAGACACTTACACACACACATTTACACACACACAGGCACACACACACAGAGACTCTTACACACACACACACACACTTACACACAGAGACTTACACACACATACTGAGACACTTACACATACTTTCACACACACTCAGACACTAACACATACACACACACACAGACACTTACACACACAGACACACACACACACAGACACTTAGACACACACACAGACGCTTACAAACACACACACACACACACACAGACACTAACACACGCACACCTACACACACACACACACACACACACACACACAGAGACACACACACACACACTTAGACACACTCAGACACTTACACACACACACACACACACACAGACACTTACATACACAGACACACGCACAGACACTTACACACAGACACTTACAGACACACAGACACACACGCACACAGACAATTACACACAGACACACACACACAGACTCTGACACACACTCACACACACTTAGACACACACACACGCACTTACACACACACACTTCCACACACACAGACACTTACACACAGACACTTCCACACACACATAGACAATTACACACAGACACACACACAGACACACACAGACACTTACACACAGACACTTACACACACACAGAGACACACACACACACACACAGAGACACACACACACACACTTAGACACACACAGACACTTACACACACACACACACACACACACACTTCCACACACACAGGCTCTTACACACACACACACACTTAGACACACACACACACACTTACACTTACACACACGCAGACACTTACAAACACACACACACACACACAGACACTTACACACACAGAGACACTTACACACACACACACACAGAGACACACACACACACACTTAGACACACACAGACACTTACACACACACACACACACACACACACACAGACACACACTTCCACACACACAGGCTCTTACACACACACACACACACTTAGACACACACACACACACTTACACACAGACACTTACACACACATACTGAGACACTTACACACAGACACTTCCACACACACATAGACAATTACACACAGACACACACACAGACACACACAGACACTTACACACAGACACTTACACACACACAGAGACGCACACACACACACACAGAGACACACACACACACACTTAGACACACACAGACACTTACACACACACACACACACACACACACTTCCACACACAGAGGCTCTTACACACACACACACACTTAGACACACACACACACACTTACACTTACACACACGCAGACACTTACAAACACACACACACACACACAGACAGTTACACACACAGAGACACTTACACACACACACACACAGAGACACACACACACACACTTAGACACACACAGACACTTACACACACACACACACACACACACACACACCCTTCCACACACACAGGCTCTTACACACACACACACACTTAGACATACACACACACACTTACACACAGACACTTACACACACATACTGAGACACTTACACACGCTTCCATACACACACACTGACACTTACACACACACACAGACACTTATACACACAGACACACACACTTACACACACACACACACAGACACCACAGACACTTCTACACACACACAGACACTTACACACAGACACACACACAGAGACACACACACGCACACAAAGAGACATTTACACACACACACACTGACACTTAAACACACACAGACACACACACACACCCATACTGACACTTACAGACACACACTCAGACACTTACACACACACACTTACACACACACAGGCACTTACACACACATAGACACTTACACACACACACAGACAGACACTTACACACGAAGAAACTTACACACACGCAGACACTTACAAACACACACACATGGACACACGCAGATACACACACACTCAGAGACTTACACTCAGTCACTTACACACACACACAGACTTGCACACAGACACACACACAGACACTTACACACACACAGAGACACTTACACACATACACTTCCACACACACACAGACACTTACACACAGAAACACACAGAGACAAACACACACACACACAGACAGACATTTGCACACACACACACACTGAAACATACACACACACTGAAACTTACACACACACAGACACTTACGCACACACACAGGGACAGTTACACACACACACACTGACACTTACACGGACACACAGACACTTACACACACACATTTACACACACACAGGCACACACACACAGAGACTCTTACACACACACACACTCACTTACACACAGAGACTTACACACACATACTGAGACACTTACACATACTTTCACACACACTCAGACACTAACACATACACACACACACAGACACTTACACACACAGACACACACACACAGACACTTACACACACACACAGACGCTTACAAACACACACACACACACACACAGACACTAACACACACACACCTACACACACACACACACACACACACACAGAGACACACACACACACACTTAGACACACTCAGACACTTACACACACACACACACACACAGACACTTACACACACAGACACACGCACAGACACTTACACACAGACACTTACAGACACACAGACACACACGCACACAGACAATTACACACAGACACACACACACAGACTCTGACACACACACACACACTTAGACACACACACACGCACTTACACACACACACTTCCACACACACAGACACTTACACACAGACACTTCCACACACACATAGACAATTACACACAGACACACACACAGACACTCACAGACACTTACACACAGACACTTACACACACACAGAGACACTTACACACACAGACACTTACACACACACACATACACTTACACACACAGACACACAACACACAGACACACACACTTACACACGCACACACACACACACTTACACACAGACACTTACACACACACAGAGACACTTTCACACATACACTTCCACACACACACAGACACTTACACACAGAAACACACACAGAGACACACACACACACAGAGACATTTACACACACACACACTGACACTTACACACACACACACAGACAGTTACACACATACACAGAGACAGTTACACACACACACACTGACACTTACACAGACACACAGACACACACACACATTTACACACACACAGACTCTTTACACACACACACAGACTCTTACACATACACACACACATTTAGACACACACACACACTTACACACAGACACTTACACAACATACTGAGACACTTACACTTGCACACACACACAGACACTTACACACAGACACACACACACAGACACTTACACACACACACAGACACACACACACAGAGACACACACAGACCCTTACACACACAGTCACACACAGAGACACTTACACACGCACACACACACACACACACACACTTACACACACACACAGACACTTACACACACACACACACAGAGACACACACACACACATAAACACATACACACACACACAGACATACACACAGACACTTACACACACACTTAGACACACACACTTACACACACACACACACACACTTAGACACACACACACTCACTTACACACAGACACTTACACACACATACTGAGACACTTACACAAACTTACACACACACACAGACACTTACACACACAGAGATACTTACACACACACACACACAGAGACACACACACACACAATTCCACACACACAGACTCTTACACACACATTCGAGACACTTACACACGCTTACACACACTCAGACAGACACTTACACACACACACAGACACTTACACAAACACACACACACACACTTATACACACACACACACGCAGAGACACTTACACACAGACACTTCCACACACACACAGACACTTACACACAGACACACACACACACACATACTGACACTTACAGACACACACTCAGACACTTACACACACACACTTACACACACACAGGCACTTACACACACATAGACACTTACAGACATTTAATCACACACACACAGACACACACACAGAGGCACTTACACACACACACACACACACACAGACAAATACACACACAGACACTTACACACGCAGACACTTACAAACACACACATGGACACACGCAGATACACACACACTCAGAGACTTGCACTCAGTCACTTACACACACACACAGAGACACAGACACTTACACACACACACAGACTTGCACACAGACACACACACAGAGACACTTACACACACTTACACACACACACACACACACTTACACACAGACACTTACACACAGACAGAGACACACACATACACTTAGACACACACAGACACTTACACAGAGAAACACACAGAGACAAACACACACACACACACAGACAGACATTTGCACACACACACACACTGAAAATTAAACACACACAGACACTTACACACACACAGGGACAGTTACACACACACACACTGACACTTACACAGACACACAGACACTTACACACACATTTACACACACACAGGCACAGACACACACAGACTCTTACACACACACACACACACTTAAACACAGAGACTTACACACACACACATACACTTACACACACAGACACACAACACACAGACACACACAGACACTTACACACACACAGAGACACTTTCACGCATACACTTCCTCACACAGACAGACACACACAGAAACACACACAGAGACACACACACACACACAGACATTTACACACACACACACTGACACTTACACACACACACACAGACACTTACATACATACACAGAGACAGTAACACACAGACACACTGACACTTACACAGACACACAGACACTTACACACACACATTTACACACACACAGACACTTACACACACACACAGACTCTTACACATACACACACACACTTAGACACACACACACACTTACACACAGACACACACACATACTGAGGCACTTACACACACTTGCACACACACACAGACACTTACACACACACACAGACACTTACAAACACACTCAGACACACACACACAGACATTACACACACACACAGACACACACACACACAGACACATTCAAACACACACACTCACACTTACACACACACACACACTCACACACACACACACAGACACACACACACACACTTAGACACACACAGACACTTACACACACACACACACACACACTTACACATACACACACACGCACACAGACACTTACAGACACACAGACAATTACACACGCACACACAGACACAGACACACACACACAGACACACACAGACAATTATACACACATAGACATTACAGACGCTTAATCACACACACACAGACAATTCCACACAGACACTTACACAGACACACAGACACACACACACACAGACACACACAGACACTTACACACACACACGCACACACACAGAGACACTTACAGACACACAGACACTTACACACTTACACTCACAGACACTTACAAACACACACACATGGACACACGCAGATACACACACACTCAGAGACTTACACTCAGTCACTTACACACACACAGAGACACTTACAGACACTTACACACACACACAGACTTGCATACAGACACACACACAGAGACACTTACACACACTTACACACACACACACACACACACTTACACACAGACACACACAGACAGAGACACTTACACACATACACTTCCACACACACACAGACACTTACACACAGAAACACACAGAGACACACACACACACACACAGACAGACATTTGCACACACACACACTGAAACTTACACACACACAGACACTTACACACACACACAGGGACAGTTACACACACACACACTGACACTTACACAGACACACAGACACTTACACACACACATTTACACACACACAGACACTTACACACATACACTTCCACACACACAGAGACACACACAGAAACACACACAGAGAAACACACACACACACACACACTTAGACACACACAGACACTTACACACACACACACACACTTACACATACACACACACGCACACAGACACTTACACACACATACTTACACATACACACAGACAATTACACAGAGACACACACACACAGACACTTACACACACAAACACAGACACTTACACACACACGCTTAAACACAGACACACACAGAACCACACACAGAGACACACACACACACACACATTTACACACACACACACACACAGACACTTAGGCACACATACTGAGACACTTACACACACTTACACACACACACACACACACACTGACACTTACACACACGCAGACAGTTACAAACACACACACACAGACACTTACACACACAGAGACACTTACACACACACTCACACACAGACACACACACACACACTTAGACACACACAGACACTTACACACACACACACACACACACACACTTCCACACACACAGACTCTTACACACACACACACACACTTAGACACACACACACACACTTGCACACTGACACTTACACACACACCTAGACACTTATACACACAGACACACACACAGACACACACATACACAGACACACACAGACACTTACTCACACACACACACAGACACTTACACACACACGCTTTCACACAGACACACACACAGACACACACAGACACTTACACACACACAGAGACACACACACTTACACACACGTACACACGCACACACTTACACACACACACACACGCACACAGACACTTACACACACATACTTACACATACACACAGACAATTACACACAGACACAAACACACAGACAGTTACACACACACAGAGACACTTTCACACATACACTTCCACACACACACAGACACTTACACACAGAAACACACACAGAGACACACACACACACAGTGACATTTACACACACACACACTGACACTTACGCACACACACACAGACACTTACACACATACACAGAGACAGTTACACACACACACTGACACTTACACAGACACACAGACACTTACACACACACATTTACACACACACAGACACTTACACACACACACACAGACTCTTACACATACACACACACACTTAGACACACACACACACTTTCACACAGACACTTACACACACATACTGAGACACTTACACACACTGGCACACACACACAGACACTTACACACAGACACACACACACAGACACTTACACACACACAGACACTTACAAACACACTCAGACACACACACAGAGACATTACACACACACACAGACACTTACACAGACACACAGACACTTTCAAACACACACACTCACACTCACGCACACACCCCCCCCCACACACACACAGACACACACACACAGTTAGACACCCACAGACACTTACACACACACACACACTTACACATACACACACACGCACACAGACACTTACACACTCACACACACGCACACAGACACTTACACACACATACTTACACATACACACAGACAATTACACACAGACACAAACACACAGACACTTACACACATACACACAAAGACACTTACACACACTCGCTTACACAAAGACACACACAGAAACACACACAGAGACACACACACACGCACATTTACAAACACACACACTTACACACAGACACTTACACACACATACTGAGACACTTACACACACACACACACACAGACACTTACACACACACACACACACAGACACTTACACACACAGAGACACTTACACACACACACACACACACACACACACACTTCCACACACACAGGCTCTTACACACACACACACAATTAGACACACACACACACTTACACACAGACACTTACATACACATACTGAGACACTTACACACGCTTGCACACACACACACTGACACTTACACACACACACAGACACTTATACACACAGACACGCACACTTACACACACACACACACTTACACACACAGAGACACTTACACACACACACACAGACACCACAGACACTTCTACACACACACAGACACTTACTCACAGACACACACACTTACACACAGACACTTACACACACACAGAGACTCTTACACGCAGACACTTTCACACACACACAGACACTTACACACAGACACACACACAGAGACACACACACACACACAAAGAGACATTTACACACACACACACTGACACTTAAACACACACAGACACACACACACACACATACTGACACTTACAGACACACACTCAGACACTTACACACACACTTACACACACACCGGCACTTACACACACATAGACACTTACAGACATTTAATCGCACACACACAGACACTTACACACACAGAGGCACTTACACACACACACACACACACACACACACACAGAGAGACACTTACACACGAAGAAACTTACACACACGCAGACACTTACAAACACACACACATGGACACACGCAGATACACACACACTCAGAGACTTACACTCAGTCACTTACACACACACACAGACTTGCACACAGACACACACACAGACACTTACACACACACAGAGACACTTACACACATACACTTCCACACACACACAGACACACACAGAAACACACAGAGACACACACACACACACACAGACAGACATTTGCACACACACACACACTGAAACATACACACACACTGAAACTTACACACACACAGACACTTACGCACACACACAGGGACAGTTACACACACACACACTGACACTTACACGGACACACAGACACTTACACACACACATTTACACACACACAGGCACACACACACAGAGACTCTTACACACACACACACACACTTGCACACAGAGACTTACACACACATACTGAGACACTTACACATACTTTCACACACACAGAGACACTAACACATACACACACACACAGACTCTGACACACACACACACACACACAGACACTTACACACACACACAGACGCTTACAAACACACACCTACACACACACACACACACACACACAGAGACACACACACAGACACACGCACAGACACTTACACACAGACACTTACAGACACACAGACACACACGCACACAGACAATTACACACAGACACACACACACAGACTCTGACACACACACACACACTTAGACACACACACACGCACTTACACACACACACTTCCACACACACAGACACTTACACACAGACACTTCCACACACACATAGACAATTACACACAGACACACACACAGACACCCACAGACACTTACACACAGACACTTACACACACACAGAGACACTTACACACACAGACACTTACACACACACACATACACTTACACACAGAGACACACAACACACAGACACACACACTTACACACACACAGAGACACACACAGACACACACACTTACACACGCACACACACACACACTTACACACAGACACTTACACACACACAGAGGCACTTTCACACATACACTTCCACACACACACAGACACACACAGAAACACACACAGAGACACACACACACACAGAGACATTTACACACACACACACTGACACTTGCACACACACACACAGACACTTACACACATACACAGAGACAGTTACACACACACACACACTGACACTCACACACACAGACATACTCTTACACATACACACACACACTTAGACACACACACACACTTTCACACAGAAACTTACACACACATACTGAGACACTTACACACACTTGCACACACACACAGACACTTACACACAGACACACACACACAGACACTTACACACACACACGGACACTTACACACACACAGACACTTACAAACACACTCAGACACACACACAGAGACATTACACACACACACAGACACTTACACACACCCACAGACACTTTCAAACACACACACTCACACTTACACACACACACACACACTCACACACACACACACACACACAGACACACACACCCACTTAGACACACACAGACACACACACACACACACACACTTACACACACACACACACTCACACAGACACTTACAGACACACAGACAATTACACACGCACACAGACACACACACACGCTTACACACAGACACTTACACACACACACAGAGACACACACAGACACTTACACACACACAGAGACACACACAGACACTTACACACACACACAGACACACACACACACAGACACTTATACACAGACACTTACACACATACACAGACACTTACACATACACACACACACTTTGACACACACACACACTGAGACACACACACACACACAAACACTGAGACACTTACACACAGACACTTACACACACACACAGACACTTATACACAGACACACACACACAGACACTTACACACAGACACTTACACGCAGACACACAGACACTTACACACACACACAGACACTTACACACACACAGACACTTACACACACACACACACACACACACACACACTTACACACAGACACTTACACACACATACTGAGACACTTACACACGCTTACACACACACACACTGACACTTACACACACACACAGACACTTAAACACACAGACACACACACAGACACACACACACAGACACACACAGACACTTACACACACACAGACACTTACACACACACGCTTTCACAGAGACACACACACAGAAACACACAGACACTTACACACACACAGAGACACACACAGACACTTACACACACTTACACACGCACACACACACACACTTACACACAGACACTTACACACTGAGACGCTTTCACACATACACTTCCACACACACACAGACACTTACACACAGAAACACACACAGAGACACACACATACACAGAGACAGTTACACACGCACACACTGACACTTACACAGACACACAGACACTTACACACACACATTTACACACACACAGGCACACACACACAGAGACACTTACACACAGACACACACACACTTACACACAGTGACTTACACACACATACTGAGACACTTACACATACTTTCACACACACACAGACACTAACACATACACACACACAGACACATACACACACAGACACACACACACAGACACTTACACACACACAGACGCTTACAAACACACACACACACACACACAGACACTAACACACACACACCTACACACACACACACACAGACACTTACACACACACACACAGACAAATACACACACAGACACTTACACACGAAGACACTTACACACACGCAGACACTTACAAACACACACACATGGACACACGCAGATACACACACACACAGAGACTTACACTCAGTCACTTACACACACACACAGAGACACTTACAGACACTTACACACACACACAGACTTGCACACAGACACACACACAGACACTTACACACACACAGAGACACTTACACACATACACTTCCACACACACACAGACACTTACACACAGAAACACACAGAGACACACACACACACACACACAGACAGACATTTGCACACACACACACACTGAAACTTACACACCCACTAAAACTTACACACACACAGACACTTAAGCACACACACAGGGAAAGTTACACACACACACACTGACACTTACACGGACACACAGACACTTACACACACACATTTACACACACACAGGCACACACACACAGAGCCTCTTACACACACACACACACTTACACACAGAGACTTACACACACATACTGAGACACTTACACATACTTTCACACACACAGAGACACTAACACATACACACACACACAGACACTTACACACACAGACACACATACACAGACACTTACACACACACACAGACGCTTACAAACACACAGACACACACACAGACACACACAGACACTTAGACACAGACACTTACACACACACAGAGACACTTACACACACAGACACTTACACACACACACATACACTTACACACACAGACACACAACACACAGACACACACAGACACTTACACACACACAGAGACACACACAGACACTTACACACACTTACACACACACACACACACACACTTACACACAGACACTTACACACACACAGAGACACTTTCACACATACACTTCCACACACACACAGACACTTACATACAGAAACACACACAGAGACACACACACACACAGAGACATTTACACACACACACACTGACACTTACACACACACACACCGACACACACATACACAGAGACAGTTACACACACACACACTGACACACACACACACAGACTCTTACACATACACACACACACTTAGACACACACACACACTTTCACACAGACACTTACACACACATACTGAGACACTTACACACACTTGCACACACACACAGACACTTACACACAGACACACACTCACAGACACTTACACACACACACGGACACTTACACACACACACAGACACTTACAAACACACTCAGACACACACACACAGACATTACACACACACACAGACACACACACCCACAGACACTTTCAAACACACACACTCACACTTACACACACACACACAGACACACACACACACACAGACACACACAGACACTTACACACACACACAGAGACACACACAGACACACACACACACACTGACACACACACACACAAACACTGAGACACTTACACACAGACACTTACAGACACACAGACACACACGCACACAGACAATTACACACAGACACACACACACAGACTCTTACACACACACACACACACTTCCACACACACAGACACTTACACACACACACTTCCACACACACAGACACTTACACACAGACACTTCCACACGCACATAGACAATTACACACAGACACACACACACACAGACACTTACACGCACACAGACACTTACACACACACACAGACACTTACACACAGACACACACACACACAGACACTTACACACACACAGACACACACACGCACAGACACTTACAAACACACACAGACACACACACACAGACATTACACACACACACACAGACACACACACACACAGACACTTACAAACACACACACTCACACTTACACACACACACACACACACACACACACACACACAGACACACACACCCACTTAGACACACACAGACACTTACACACACACACACACACACTTACACACACACACACACTCACACAGACACTTACAGACACACAGACAATTACACACGCACACAGACACTTACACACACACGCTTACACACAGACACTTACACACAGAAACACGCACATTTACACACACACACACATTTACACACACACACACACTTAGGCACACACAGCCACTTACACACACACACACACACACACACACACTTCCACACACACAGAGTTTTACACACACACACTTAGACACACACACACACACTTACACACAGACACTTACACACACATACTGAGACACTTACACACGCTTACACACACACACACTGACACTTACACACACACACAGACACTTAAACACACAGACACACACACAGACACACACACACAGACACACACAGACACTTACACACACACAGACACTTACACACACACGCTTTCACACAGACACACACACAGACACACACAGACACTTACACACACACAGAGACACACACAGACACTTACACACACTTACACACGCACACACACACACACTTACACACAGACACTTACACACAGAGACGCTTTCACACATACACTTCCACACACACACAGACACTTACACACAGAGACGCTTTCACACATACACTTCCACACACACACAGACACTTACACACAGAAACACACACAGAGACACACACATACACAGAGACAGTTACACACGCACACACTGACACTTACACAGACACACAGACACTTACACACACACATTTACACACACACAGGCACACACACACAGAGACACTTACACACAGACACACACACACTTACACACAGTGACTTACACACACATACTGAGACACTTACACATACTTTCACACACACACAGACACTAACACATACACACACACACAGACACATACACACACAGACACACACACACAGACTCTTACACACACACAGACGCTTACAAACACACACACACACACACACAGACACTAACACACACACACCTACACACACACACACACAGACACTTACACACACACACACAGACAAATACACACACAGACACTTACACACGAAGACACTTACACACACGCAGACACTTACAAACACACACACATGGACACACACAGATACACGCACACACTGAGACTTACACTCAGTCACTTACACACACACACAGAGACACTTACAGACACTTACACACACACACAGACTTGCACACAGACACACACACAGACACTTACACACACACAGAGACACTTACACACATACACTTCCACACACACACAGACACTTACACACAGAAACACACAGAGACACACACACACACACACACAGACAGACATTTGCACACACACACACACTGAAACTTACACACACACTAAAACTTACACACACACAGACACTTACGCACACACACAGGGAAAGTTACACACACACACACTGACACTTTCACGGACACACAGACACTTACACACACACATTTACACACACACAGGCACACACACACAGAGCCTCTTACACACACACACACACTTACACACAGAGACTTACACACACATACTGAGACACTTACACATACTTTCACACACACAGAGACACTAACACATACACACACACACAGACACTTACACACACAGACACACATACACAGAAACTTACACACACACAGACGCTTACAAACACACACACACACACACACACAGAGACACACACACACACACTTAGACACACTCAGACACTTACACACACACACACACACACAGAAACTTACACACAGAGACACACGCACAGACACTTACACACAGACACTTACAGACACACAGACACACACGCACACAGACAATTACACACAGACACACACACATAGACTCTTACACACACACACACACACACTTAGACACACACACACGCACTTACACACACACACTTCCACACACACAGACACTTACACACAGTCACTTCCACAGGCTTATAGACAATTACACACAGACACACACGCACACAGACACTTACACACACACAGACACTTCCACACACACAGACAGACATTACACACACACACACAGACACACACACACACATACACTTACAAACACACACACTCACACTTACACACACACACTCACACACACACACACACACACAGACACACACACCCACTTAGACACACACAGACACTTACACACACACACACACTTACACACACACACACACTCACACAGACACTTACAGACACACAGACAATTACACACGCACACAGACACTTACACACACACGCTTACACACAGACACTTACACACAGAAACACGCACATTTACACACACACACACATTTACACACACACACACACTTACACACAGACACAGACTCTTACACACACACACTTAGACACACACACACACTTACACACAGACACTTACACACACATACTGAGACACTTACACACACTTGCACACACACACAGACACTTACACACACACACACACACTGACACTTACACACACACAGACACTTACAAACACACACACACACACAGACACTTACACACACAGAGACACTTACACACACACACACACAGACAAACACACACACACTTAGGCACACACAGACACTTACACACACACACACACACACACACACACACACACTTCCACACACACAGACTTTTACACACACACACACACTTAGACACACACACACACACTTACACACAGACACTTACACACACATACTGAGACACTTACACACGCTTACACACACACACACTGACACTTACACACACACACAGACACTTATATACACAGACACACACACCCACAGACACACACAGACACTTACACACACACAGAGACACACACAGACACTTACACACACTTACACACGCACACACACACACACTTACACACAGACACTTACACACACACAGAGACACTTTCACACATACACTTCCACACACACACAGACACTTACATACAGAAACACACACAGAGACACACACACACACAGAGACATTTACACACACACACACTGACACTTGCACACACACACACAGACACTTACACACACACACAGACTCTTACACATACACACACACACTTAGACACACACACACACTTTCACACAGACGCTTACACACACATACTGAGACACTTACACACACTTGCACACACACACAGACACTTACACACAGACACACACTTAGACACACACACACTTACACACAGACACTTACACACACATACTGAGACACTTACACACGCTTACACACACACACACTGACACTTACACACACACAGACACTTATACACACAGACACACACACAGACACACACACACACAGACACACACAGACACTTACACACACACACACACAGACACTTACACACACACGCTTTCACACAGACACACACACAGACACACACAGACACTTACACACACACAGAGACACACACAGACACTTACACACACTTAGACACACACACACACACACACTTCCACACACACAGGCTCTTACACACACACACACACACTTAGACACACACACACACACTTACACACAGACACTTACACACACATACTGAGACACGTACACACGCTTGCACACACACACACTGACACTTACACACACACACACAGACACTTATACACACAGACACACACACTTACACACACACACACACTTACACACACAGAGACACTTACACACACACACACAGACACCGCAGACACTTCCACACACACACAGACACTTACACACAGACACACACACTTACACACAGACACTTACACACACACAGAGACTCTTACACGCAGACACTTCCACACACACACAGACACTTACACACAGACACACACACAGAGACACACACACACACACAAAGAGACATTGACACACACACACACTGACACTTAAACACACACATAGACACACACACACACACATACTGACACTTACAGACACACACTCAGACACTTACAGACACACACTTACACACACACAGGCACTTACACACACATAGACACTTACAGACATTTAATCACACACAGACACTTACACACACAGAGGCACACACAGACACTTACACACACTTACACACGCACACACACACACACACACACACACACACACACAGACACTTACACACACACACACAGACAAATACACACACAGACACTTACACACGAAGACACTTACACACACGCAGACACTTACAAACACACACACATGGACACACGCAGATACACACACACTCAGAGACTTACACTCAGTAACTTACACACACACACAGAGACACTTACAGACACTTACACACACACACAGACTTGCACACAGACACACACACAGACACTTACACACACACAGATACACTTACACACATACACTTCCACACACACACAGACACACACAGAAACACACAGAGACACACACACACACACACACACAGACATTTGCACACACACACACACTGAAACATACACACACACTGAAACTTACACACACACAGACACTTACGCACACACACAGGGACAGTTACACACACACACACTGACACTTACACGGACACACAGACACTTACACACACACATTTACACACACACAGGCACACACACACAGAGACTCTTACACACACACACACACTTACACACAGAGACTTACACACACATACTGAAACACTTACACATACTTTCAAACACACAGAGACACTAACACATACACACACACACAGACACTTACACACACAGACACACACACACAGACACTTACACACACACAGACGCTTACAAACACACACACACACACACACACAGACACTAACACACACACACCTACACACACACACACACACACACAGAGACACACACACACACTTAGATACACTCAGACACTTACACACACACACAGACACTTACACACACAGACACACGCACAGACACTTACACACAGACACACACACACAGACTCTTACACACACACACACACACTTAGACACACACAGACGCACTTACACACACACACACTTCCACACACACAGACACTTACACACAGACACTTCCACACACACATAGAGAATTACACACAGACACACACACACACAGACACTTACACACACACAGACACTTACACACACACACAGACACACACAGACACACACAGACACTTACACACACACAGACACTTACACACACGCACAGACACTTACAAACACACACAGACACGCACACACAGACATTACACACACACACACAGACACACACACACACAGACACTTACAAACACACACACTCACACTTACACACACACACACACACTCACACACACACACACACACAGACACACACACACGCACTTAGACACACACAGACACTTACACACACACACACACACAGAGACACACACACACACTCACACAGACACTTACACACACACACACAAAGACACACACACACTCTTACACACAGACACACACAGAAACACACACAGAGACACACATACACACACACACATTTACATACACACACACACACTTACACACAGACACTTACACACACAGAGACACTTACACACACTTACACACACACACAGACACTTACACACACACACACACACACATACACTGACACTTAAACACACACATAGACACACACACACACACATACTGACACTTACAGACACACACTCAGACACTTACACACACACACTTACACACACACAGGCACTTACACACACATAGACACTTACAGACATTTAATTACACACACACAGACACTTACACTCACAGAGGCACTTACACACACACACACACACACACACACACACACACACACAGACTGTTACACACACACACACACAGACAAATACACACACAGACACTTACACACGAAGACACTTACACACACACAGACACTTATACACACAGACACACACACTTACACACACAGAGACACTTACACACACACACACAGACACCACAGACACTTCCACACACACACAGACACTTATACACACAGACACACACACTTACACATAGACACTTACACACACACAGAGACTCTTACACACAGACACTTCCACACACACACAGACACTTACACACAAACACACACACAGAGACACACACACAGACACACACAGACATTTACACACACACACACACACACTTACACACACACACGCAGAGACACACACAGACACTTCCACACACACACAGTCACTTACACACAGACACACACACACACATACTGACACTTACAGACACACACTCCGACACTTACACACACACGCTTACACACACACACTTAGACACACACAGACACTTACACACACGCAGACACTTACAAACACACACACATGGACACACGCAGGTACACACACACTCACAGACTTACACTCACTCACTTACAGACACTCACAGAGACACTTACAGACACTTACACACACACACAGACTTGCATACAGACACACACACAGAGACACTTACACACACTTACACACACACACACATACACACACTTACACACAGACACTTACACACAGACAGAGACACACACACACAGACACTTACACACACACACAGGGACAGTTACACCCAGACACACTGACACTTACACAGACACACAGACACTTACACACACACATTTACACACACAGAGACACTTACACACACACACAGACTCTTACACATACACACACACACTTAGACACACACACACACTTACACACAGACACACACACATACTGAGACACTAACACACACTTGCACACACACACAGACACTTACACACAGACACACACACACAGACACACACACACACAGACACTTACACACACACACAGACACTTACAAACACACTCAGACACACACACACAGACATTACACACACACACAGTCACTTAGACACACACACAGACACTTTCAAACACACACTCACTTACACACACACACACACTCACACACACACACACACACACAGACACACACACACACTTAGACACACACAGACACTTACACACACACACACACACACTTACACATACACACACAAACACAAAGACACTTACACACACACGCTTAAACACAGACACACACAGAAACACACACAGAGACACACACACACACACACATTTACACACACACACACTTACACACAGACACTTACGCTCACATACTGAGACACTTACACACACTTACACACACACACAGACTCTTACACACACACACACACACTTAGACACACACACGCACACTTACACACAGACACTTACACACACATACTGAGACACTTACACACGCTTACACACACACACACTGACACTTACACACACACACAGACACTTATACACAGAGACACACACACAGACACACACAGACACAGACACACACACTTACACACACACACAGACACTTACACACACACACACACACACATACACTGACACTTAAACACACACATAGACACACACACACACACATACTGACACTTACAGACACACACTCAGACACTTACACACACACACTTACACACACACAGGCACTTACACACACATAGACACTTACAGACATTTAATTACACACACACAGACACTTACACTCACAGAGGCACTTACACACACACACACACACACACACACACACACACACACACAGACTGTTACACACACACACACACAGACAAATACACACACAGACACTTACACACGAAGACACTTACACACACACAGACACTTATACACACAGACACACACACTTACACACACAGAGACACTTACACACACACACACAGACACCACAGACACTTCCACACACACACAGACACTTATACACACAGACACACACACTTACACATAGACACTTACACACACACAGAGACTCTTACACACAGACACTTCCACACACACACAGACACTTACACACAAACACACACACAGAGACACACACACAGACACACACAGACATTTACACACACACACACACACACTTACACACACACACGCAGAGACACACACAGACACTTCCACACACACACAGTCACTTACACACAGACACACACACACACATACTGACACTTACAGACACACACTCCGACACTTACACACACACGCTTACACACACACACTTAGACACACACAGACACTTACACACACGCAGACACTTACAAACACACACACATGGACACACGCAGGTACACACACACTCACAGACTTACACTCACTCACTTACAGACACTCACAGAGACACTTACAGACACTTACACACACACACAGACTTGCATACAGACACACACACAGAGACACTTACACACACTTACACACACACACACATACACACACTTACACACAGACACTTACACACAGACAGAGACACACACACACAGACACTTACACACACACACAGGGACAGTTACACACAGACACACTGACACTTACACAGACACACAGACACTTACACACACACATTTACACACACAGAGACACTTACACACACACACAGACTCTTACACATACACACACACACTTAGACACACACACACACTTACACACAGACACACACACATACTGAGACACTAACACACACTTGCACACACACACAGACACTTACACACAGACACACACACACAGACACACACACACACAGACACTTACACACACACACAGACACTTACAAACACACTCAGACACACACACACAGACATTACACACACACACAGTCACTTAGACACACACACAGACACTTTCAAACACACACTCACTTACACACACACACACACTCACACACACACACACACACACAGACACACACACACACTTAGACACACACAGACACTTACACACACACACACACACACTTACACATACACACACAAACACAAAGACACTTACACACACACGCTTAAACACAGACACACACAGAAACACACACAGAGACACACACACACACACACATTTACACACACACACACTTACACACAGACACTTACGCTCACATACTGAGACACTTACACACACTTACACACACACACAGACTCTTACACACACACACACACACTTAGACACACACACGCACACTTACACACAGACACTTACACACACATACTGAGACACTTACACACGCTTACACACACACACACTGACACTTACACACACACACAGACACTTATACACAGAGACACACACACAGACACACACAGACACAGACACACACACTTACACACACACACAGACACTTACACACACACACACACACACATACACTGACACTTAAACACACACATAGACACACACACACACACATACTGACACTTACAGACACACACTCAGACACTTACACACACACACTTACACACACACAGGCACTTACACACACATAGACACTTACAGACATTTAATTACACACACACAGACACTTACACTCACAGAGGCACTTACACACACACACACACACACACACACACACACACACACACAGACTGTTACACACACACACACACAGACAAATACACACACAGACACTTACACACGAAGACACTTACACACACACAGACACTTATACACACAGACACACACACTTACACACACAGAGACACTTACACACACACACACAGACACCACAGACACTTCCACACACACACAGACACTTATACACACAGACACACACACTTACACATAGACACTTACACACACACAGAGACTCTTACACACAGACACTTCCACACACACACAGACACTTACACACAAACACACACACAGAGACACACACACAGACACACACAGACATTTACACACACACACACACACACTTACACACACACACGCAGAGACACACACAGACACTTCCACACACACACAGTCACTTACACACAGACACACACACACACATACTGACACTTACAGACACACACTCCGACACTTACACACACACGCTTACACACACACACTTAGACACACACAGACACTTACACACACGCAGACACTTACAAACACACACACATGGACACACGCAGGTACACACACACTCACAGACTTACACTCACTCACTTACAGACACTCACAGAGACACTTACAGACACTTACACACACACACAGACTTGCATACAGACACACACACAGAGACACTTACACACACTTACACACACACACACATACACACACTTACACACAGACACTTACACACAGACAGAGACACACACACACAGACACTTACACACACACACAGGGACAGTTACACACAGACACACTGACACTTACACAGACACACAGACACTTACACACACACATTTACACACACAGAGACACTTACACACACACACAGACTCTTACACATACACACACACACTTAGACACACACACACACTTACACACAGACACACACACATACTGAGACACTAACACACACTTGCACACACACACAGACACTTACACACAGACACACACACACAGACACACACACACACAGACACTTACACACACACACAGACACTTACAAACACACTCAGACACACACACACAGACATTACACACACACACAGTCACTTAGACACACACACAGACACTTTCAAACACACACTCACTTACACACACACACACACTCACACACACACACACACACACAGACACACACACACACTTAGACACACACAGACACTTACACACACACACACACACACTTACACATACACACACAAACACAAAGACACTTACACACACACGCTTAAACACAGACACACACAGAAACACACACAGAGACACACACACACACACACATTTACACACACACACACTTACACACAGACACTTACGCTCACATACTGAGACACTTACACACACTTACACACACACACAGACTCTTACACACACACACACACACTTAGACACACACACGCACACTTACACACAGACACTTACACACACATACTGAGACACTTACACACGCTTACACACACACACACTGACACTTACACACACACACAGACACTTATACACAGAGACACACACACAGACACACACAGACACAGACACACACACTTACACACACACACAGACACTTACACACACACACACACACATACACTGACACTTAAACACACACATAGACACACACACACACACATACTGACACTTACAGACACACACTCAGACACTTACACACACACACTTACACACACACAGGCACTTACACACACATAGACACTTACAGACATTTAATTACACACACACAGACACTTACACTCACAGAGGCACTTACACACACACACACACACACACACACACACACACACACACAGACTGTTACACACACACACACACAGACAAATACACACACAGACACTTACACACGAAGACACTTACACACACACAGACACTTATACACACAGACACACACACTTACACACACAGAGACACTTACACACACACACACAGACACCACAGACACTTCCACACACACACAGACACTTATACACACAGACACACACACTTACACATAGACACTTACACACACACAGAGACTCTTACACACAGACACTTCCACACACACACAGACACTTACACACAAACACACACACAGAGACACACACACAGACACACACAGACATTTACACACACACACACACACACTTACACACACACACGCAGAGACACACACAGACACTTCCACACACACACAGTCACTTACACACAGACACACACACACACATACTGACACTTACAGACACACACTCCGACACTTACACACACACGCTTACACACACACACTTAGACACACACAGACACTTACACACACGCAGACACTTACAAACACACACACATGGACACACGCAGGTACACACACACTCACAGACTTACACTCACTCACTTACAGACACTCACAGAGACACTTACAGACACTTACACACACACACAGACTTGCATACAGACACACACACAGAGACACTTACACACACTTACACACACACACACATACACACACTTACACACAGACACTTACACACAGACAGAGACACACACACACAGACACTTACACACACACACAGGGACAGTTACACACAGACACACTGACACTTACACAGACACACAGACACTTACACACACACATTTACACACACAGAGACACTTACACACACACACAGACTCTTACACATACACACACACACTTAGACACACACACACACTTACACACAGACACACACACATACTGAGACACTAACACACACTTGCACACACACACAGACACTTACACACAGACACACACACACAGACACACACACACACAGACACTTACACACACACACAGACACTTACAAACACACTCAGACACACACACACAGACATTACACACACACACAGTCACTTAGACACACACACAGACACTTTCAAACACACACTCACTTACACACACACACACACTCACACACACACACACACACACAGACACACACACACACTTAGACACACACAGACACTTACACACACACACACACACACTTACACATACACACACAAACACAAAGACACTTACACACACACGCTTAAACACAGACACACACAGAAACACACACAGAGACACACACACACACACACATTTACACACACACACACTTACACACAGACACTTACGCTCACATACTGAGACACTTACACACACTTACACACACACACAGACTCTTACACACACACACACACACACTTAGACACACACACGCACACTTACACACAGACACTTACACACACATACTGAGACACTTACACACGCTTACACACACACACACTGACACTTACACACACACACAGACACTTATACACACAGACACACACACTTACACACACACACACACTTACACACACAGAGACACTTACACACACACACACAGACACCACAGACACTTCTACACACACACAGACACTTACACACAGACACACACACTTACACACAGACACTTACACACACGCAGAGACTCTTACACGCAGACACTTCCACACACACACAGACACTTACACACAGACACACACACAGAGACACACACACACACACAAAGAGACATTTACACACACACACACTGACACTTAAACACACACAGACACACACACACACACATACTGACACTTACAGACACACACTCAGACACTTACACACACACACGTACACACACACCGGCACTTACACACACATAGACACTTACAGACATTTAATCACACACACACAGACACTTACACACACAGAGGCACTTACACACACAC
The DNA here is from genome assembly GCA_028020825.1 of Podargus strigoides. Classification (NCBI taxonomy): domain Eukaryota; kingdom Metazoa; phylum Chordata; class Aves; order Caprimulgiformes; family Podargidae; genus Podargus; species Podargus strigoides. Next base: position 40,331,014 of record CM051662.1, read on the forward strand.
ACACACACACACACACACACAGAGACACTTACACACGAAGAAACTTACACACACGCAGACACTTACAAACACACACACATGGACACACGCAGATACACACACACTCAGAGACTTACACTCAGTCACTTACACACACACACAGACTTGCACACACACACACACAGACACTTACACACACACAGAGACACTTACACACATACACTTCCACACACACACAGACACTTACACACAGAAACACACAGAGACACACACACACACACACACACAGACATTTGCACACACACACACACTTACACATACACACACACTGAAACTTACACACACACAGACACTTACGCACACACACAGGGACAGTTACACACACACACACTGACACTTACACGGACACACAGACACTTACACACAAACATTTACACACACACAGGCACACACACACAGAGACACTTACACACACACACACACACTTACACACAGAGACTTACACACACATACTGAGACACTTACACATACTTTCACACACACACAGACACTAACACATACACACACACACAGACACTTACACACACAGACACACACACACAGACACTTACACACACACACAGACGCTTACAAACACACACACACACACAAACAGACACTAACACACACACACCTACACACACACACACACACACAGACACAGACACTTACACACACAGACACACGCACAGACACTTACACACAGACACTTACAGACACACAGACACACACGCACACAGACAATTACACACAGACACACACACACAGACTCTGACACACACACACACACTTAGACACACACACACGCACTTACACACACACACTTCCACACACACAGACACTTACACACAGACACTTCCACACACACATAGACAATTACACACAGACACACACACAGACACACACAGACACTTACACACAGACACTTACACACACACAGAGACACACACACAGAGACTTACACACACACACATACACTTACACACACAGACACACAACACACAGACACACACACTTACACACACACAGAGACACACACAGACACACACACTTACACACGCACACACACACACACTTACGCACAGACACTTACACCCACACAGAGACACTTTCACACATACACTTCCACACACACACAGACACTTACACACAGAAACACACACAGAGACACACACACACACAGAGACATTTACACACACACACACTGACACTTACACACACACACACACAGACAGTTACACACATACACAGAGACAGTTACACACACACACACTGACACTTACACAGACACATTTACACACACACAGACACTTACACACACACACAGACTCTTACACATACACACACACACTTAGACACACACACACACTTACACACAGACACTTACACAACATACTGAGACACTTACACTTGCACACACACACAGACACTTACACACAGACACACACACACAGACACTTACACACACACACAGACACACACACACAGACACACACACACGCTTACACACAGGCACACACACAGACACACACAGACACTTACACACAGACACTTACACACACACACAGACACTTACACACACACACATACACTTACACACACAGACGCACAACACACAGACAGACACAGGCACTTACACACAGAGACACTTTCTCAGATACACTTCCACACACACACAGACACTTACACACAGAAACACACACAGAGACACACACACACACAGAGACATTTACACACGCACACACTGACACTTACACACAAACACACTGACACTTACACAGACACACAGTCACTTACACACACACACAGACACTTACACACACACACAGACACACACACACAGACACACACACACGCTTACACACAGGCACACACACAGACACACACAGACACTTACACACACACACTTACACACAGACACTTACACACGCATACTGAGACACTTACACACACTTGCACACACACACAGACACTTACACACACACACAGACACTTACAAACACACACAGACACACACACACAGACACTTAAACACACACAGACACACACACACAGACACTTAAACACACACACACAGACACACACACACACAGACACACACACACACTTAGACACACACAGACACTTACACACACACTTAGACACACACACACACTTACACACACACACACACACACACACTTACACACACACTCACACAGACACTTACAGACACACAGACAATTACACACCCACAGAGACACTTACACACACATACTTACACATACACAGACACACACACACACAGAGACAATTACGCACAGACACTCACACACGCACTTACACACATACACTTCCACACACACACAGAGAATTACACACAGACACACACACACAGACACTTACACAGACACACAGACACTTACACACACACATTTGCACACACACAGACACTTACACACAGACACACACACACAGACACTTACACACACACACAGACACTTACACACACAGACAGACATTTACAAACACGCACACTCACACTTATACACACACACACACACACACACACACACACACACACACACTCAGACACTTACAGACACACAGATAATTACACACACACACAGACACTTGCACACACACGCTTACACACAGACACACACACAGACACACACATACACTTACACACAGACACTTACACACACACAGACACTTACGCACACACACACGGACAGTTACACACACACACACTGACACTTACACGGACACACAGACACTTACACACACACATTTACACACACACAGGCACACACACACACAGACTCTTACACACACACACACACTTACACACAGAGACTTACACACACATACTGAGACACTTACACTTGCACACACACACAGACACTAACACATACACACACACACAGACACTTACACACACAGACACACACACACAGACACTTACACACACACACAGACGCTTACAAACACACACACACACACACACAGACACTAACACACACACACCTACACACACACACACACACACACACAGACACTTACACACACAGACACACGCACAGACACTTACACACAGACACTTACAGACACACAGACACACACGCACACAGACAATTACACACAGACACACACACACAGACTCTGACACACACACACACACTTAGACACGCACACACGCACTTACACACACACACTTCCACACACACAGACACTTACACACAGACACTTCCACACACACATAGACAATTACACACAGACACACACACAGACACACACAGACACTTACACACAGACACTTACAAACACACAGAGACACTTACCCACACAGACACACAACACACAGACACACACACTTACACACACACAGAGACACACACAGACACACACACTTACACACGCACACACACACACACTTACACACAGACACTTACACACACACACAGACTCTTACACATACACACACACACTTAGACACACACACACACTTACACACAGACACTTACACAACATACTGAGACACTTACACTTGCACACACACACAGACACTTACACACAGACACACACACACAGACACTTACACACACACACAGACACACACACACAGACACACACACGCTTACACACAGGCACACACACAGACACACACAGACACTTACACACAGACACTTACACACACACACAGACACTTACACACACACACATACACTTACACACACAGACGCACAACACACAGACAGACACAGGCACTTACACACAGAGACACTTTCTCAGATACACTTCCACACACACACAGACACTTACACACAGAAACACACACAGAGACACACACACACACACAGACATTTACACACGCACACACTGACACTTACACACAAACACACTGACACTTACACAGACACACAGTCGCTTACACACACACACAGACTCTTACACATACACACACACACTTAGACACACACACACACACTTACACACAGACACTTACACACGCATACTGAGACACTTACACACACTTGCACGCACACACAGACACTTACACACACACACAGACACTTACAAACACACACAGACACACACACACAGACACTTAAACACACACACACAGACACACACACACACAGACACTTACAAACACACACACACTCACAGACACTTACACACTCACACTTACACACACACAGACACACACACTCACTTAGACACCCACAGACACTTACACACACACTTAGACACTTACACACACAGACACTTACACACACACACATACACTTACACACACAGACACACAACACACAGACACACACAGACACTTACACACACACAGAGACACACACAGACACTTACACACACTTACACACGCACACACACACACACTTACACACAGACACTTACACACACACAGAGACACTTTCACACATACACTTCCACACACACACAGACACTTACATACAGAAACACACACAGAGACACACACACACACACAGACATTTACACACACACACACAGACACACACAGACACTTAGACACAGACACTTACACACACACACAGACTCTTACACATACACACACACACTTAGACACACACACACACTTTCACACAGACACTTACACACACATACTGAGACACTTACACACACTTGCACACACACACAGACACTTACACACAGACACACACTCACAGACACTTACACACACACACGGACACTTACACACACACACAGACACTTACAAACACACTCAGACACACACACGCAGACATTACACACACACACAGACACTTACACACACCCACAGACACTTTCAAACACACACACTCACACTTACACACACACACACACACACAGACACACACACAAACACAGACACACACAGACACTTACACACACACACAGAGATACACACAGACACACACACACACACAGACACACACACACACGCAGACACTTATACACAGACACTTACACACATACACAGACACTTACACATACACACACACACTTACACACACACACAGACTCTTACACACACACACAAACACTGAGACACTTACACACAGACACTTAAACACACAGACACACACGCACACAGACAATTACACAGAGACACACACACAGACTCTTACACACACACACACACACTTCCACACACACAGACTTTTACACACACACACTTAGACACACACACACACACATACACACAGACACTTACACACACATACTGAGACACTTACACACGCTTACACACACACACACTGACACTTACACACACACACAGACACTTATACACACAGACACACACACAGACACACACACCCACAGACACACACAGAGACTCACACACACACACACACAGAGACTTACACACACACGCTTACACACACACACACACAGACACACACAGACACTTACACACAGACACTTACACACACACAGAGACACTTACACACACAGACACTTACACACATACACATACACTTACACACACAGACACACAACACAGACACACACAGACACTTACACACACAGAGAGACACACACAGACACTTACACACACTTAGACACGCTCACACACACACACTTACACACAGACACTTACACACACACAGAGACACTTTCACACATACACTTCCACACACGCAGACACTTACACACAGAAACACACACAGACACTTACACACACACGCTTTCACACAGACACACACACAGACACACACAGACACTTACACACACACAGAGACACACACAGACACTTACACACACTTACACACGCACACACACACACACTTACACACAGACACTTACACACACACAGAGACACTTTCACACATACACTTCCACACACACACAGACACACACAGAAACACACAGAGACACACACACACACAGAGACATTTACACACACACACACTGACACTTGCACACACACACACAGACACTTACACACATACACAGAGACAGTTACACACACACACACACTGACACTCACACACACACACAGACACTTACACACACACATTTACACACACACAGGCACACACACACAGAGACACTTACACACAGACACACACCCACTTACACACAGTGACTTACACACACATACTGAGACACTTACACATACTTTCACACACACACAGACACTAACACATACACACACACACAGACACACACACACACAGACGCTTACAAACACACACACACACACAGAGACACTAACACACACACACCTACACACACACACACACAGACACTTACACACACACACACAGACAAATACACACACAGACACTTACACACGAAGACACTTACACACACGCAGACACTTACAAACACACACACATGGACACACACAGATACACGCACACACTGAGACTTACACTCAGTCACTTACACACACACACAGAGACACTTACAGACACTTACACACACACAGAGACACTTACACACATACACTTCCACACACACACAGACACACACAGAAACACACAGAGACACACACACACACACACACAGACAGACATTTGCACACACACACACACTGAAACTTACACACACACTAAAACTTACACACACACAGACACTTACGCACACACACAGGGAAAGTTACACACACACACACTGACACTTACACGGACACACAGACACTTACACACACACATTTACACACACACAGGCACACACACACAGAGACTCTTACACACACACACGCACTTACACACAGAGACTTACACACACATACTGAGACACTTACACATACTTTCACACACACAGAGACACTAACACATACACACACACACAGACACTTACACACACAGACACACATACACAGACACTTACACACACACACAGACGCTTACAAACACACACACACACAGAGACACACACACACACACTTAGACACACTCAGACACTTACACACACACACACACACAGAAACTTACACACGCATACTGAGACACTTACACACACTTGCACACACACACAGACACTTACACACACACACAGACACTTACAAACACACACAGACACACACACACAGACACTTAAACACACACAGACACACACACACAGACACTTAAACACACACACACAGACACACACACACACAGACACACACACACACTTAGACACACACAGACACTTACACACACACTTAGACACACACACACACTTACACACACACACACACACACACACTTACACACACACTCACACAGACACTTACAGACACACAGACAATTACACACCCACAGAGACACTTACACACACATACTTACACATACACAGACACACACACACACAGAGACAATTACGCACAGACACTCACACACGCACTTACACACATACACTTCCACACACACACAGAGAATTACACACAGACACACACACACAGACACTTACACAGACACACAGACACTTACACACACACATTTGCACACACACAGACACTTACACACAGACACACACACACAGACACTTACACACACACACAGACACTTACAAACACACACAGACACACACACACAGACATTACACACACACACAGACACTTACACACACAGACAGACATTTACAAACACGCACACTCACACTTATACACACACACACACACACACACACACACACACACACACACTCAGACACTTACAGACACACAGATAATTACACACACACACAGACACTTGCACACACACGCTTACACACAGACACACACACAGACACACACATACACTTACACACAGACACTTACACACACACAGACACTTACGCACACACACACGGACAGTTACACACACACACACTGACACTTACACGGACACACAGACACTTACACACACACATTTACACACACACAGGCACACACACACACAGACTCTTACACACACACACACACACTTACACACAGAGACTTACACACACATACTGAGACACTTACACTTGCACACACACACAGACACTAACACATACACACACACACAGACACTTACACACACAGACACACACACACAGACACTTACACACACACACAGACGCTTACAAACACACACACACACACACACAGACACTAACACACACACACCTACACACACACACACACACACACACAGACACTTACACACACAGACACACGCACAGACACTTACACACAGACACTTACAGACACACAGACACACACGCACACAGACAATTACACACAGACACACACACACAGACTCTGACACACACACACACACACTTAGACACACACACACGCACTTACACACACACACTTCCACACACACAGACACTTACACACAGACACTTCCACACACACATAGACAATTACACACAGACACACACACAGACACACACAGACACTTACACACAGACACTTACACACACACAGAGACACTTACCCACACAGACACACAACACACAGACACACACACTTACACACACACAGAGACACACACAGACACACACACTTACACACGCACACACACACACACTTACACACAGACACTTACACACACACACAGACTCTTACACATACACACACACACTTAGACACACACACACACTTACACACAGACACTTACACAACATACTGAGACACTTACACTTGCACACACACACAGACACTTACACACAGACACACACACACAGACACTTACACACACACACAGACACACACACACAGACACACACACGCTTACACACAGGCACACACACAGACACACACAGACACTTACACACAGACACTTACACACACACACAGACACTTACACACACACACATACACTTACACACACAGACGCACAACACACAGACAGACACAGGCACTTACACACAGAGACACTTTCTCAGATACACTTCCACACACACACAGACACTTACACACAGAAACACACACAGACACACACACACACACACAGACATTTACACACGCACACACTGACACTTACACACAAACACACTGACACTTACACAGACACACAGTCACTTACACACACACACAGACTCTTACACATACACACACACACTTAGACACACACACACACACTTACACACAGACACTTACACACGCATACTGAGACACTTACACACACTTGCACGCACACACAGACACTTACACACACACACAGACACTTACAAACACACACAGACACACACACACAGACACTTAAACACACACACACAGACACACACACACACAGACACTTACAAACACACACACACTCACAGACACTTACACACTCACACTTACACACACACAGACACACACACTCACTTAGACACCCACAGACACTTACACACACACTTAGACACTTACACACACAGACACTTACACACACACACATACACTTACACACACAGACACACAACACACAGACACACACAGACACTTACACACACACAGAGACACACACAGACACTTACACACACTTACACACGCACACACACACACACTTACACACAGACACTTACACACACACAGAGACACTTTCACACATACACTTCCACACACACACAGACACTTACATACAGAAACACACACAGAGACACACACACACACACAGACATTTACACACACACACACAGACACACACAGACACTTAGACACAGACACTTACACACACACACAGACTCTTACACATACACACACACACTTAGACACACACACACACTTTCACACAGACACTTACACACACATACTGAGACACTTACACACACTTGCACACACACACAGACACTTACACACAGACACACACTCACAGACACTTACACACACACACGGACACTTACACACACACACAGACACTTACAAACACACTCAGACACACACACGCAGACATTACACACACACACAGACACTTACACACACCCACAGACACTTTCAAACACACACACTCACACTTACACACACACACACACACACAGACACACACACAAACACAGACACACACAGACACTTACACACACACACAGAGATACACACAGACACACACACACACAGACACACACACACACGCAGACACTTATACACAGACACTTACACACATACACAGACACTTACACATACACACACACACTTACACACACACACAGACTCTTACACACACACACAAACACTGAGACACTTACACACAGACACTTAAACACACAGACACACACGCACACAGACAATTACACAGAGACACACACACAGACTCTTACACACACACACACACACTTCCACACACACAGACTTTTACACACACACACTTAGACACACACACACACACATACACACAGACACTTACACACACATACTGAGACACTTACACACGCTTACACACACACACACTGACACTTACACACACACACAGACACTTATACACACAGACACACACACAGACACACACACCCACAGACACACACAGAGACTCACACACACACACACACAGAGACTTACACACACACGCTTACACACACACACACACAGACACACACAGACACTTACACACAGACACTTACACACACACAGAGACACTTACACACACAGACACTTACACACATACACATACACTTACACACACAGACACACAACACAGACACACACAGACACTTACACACACAGAGAGACACACACAGACACTTACACACACTTAGACACGCTCACACACACACACTTACACACAGACACTTACACACACACAGAGACACTTTCACACATACACTTCCACACACGCAGACACTTACACACAGAAACACACACAGACACTTACACACACACGCTTTCACACAGACACACACACAGACACACACAGACACTTACACACACACAGAGACACACACAGACACTTACACACACTTACACACGCACACACACACACACTTACACACAGACACTTACACACACACAGAGACACTTTCACACATACACTTCCACACACACACAGACACACACAGAAACACACAGAGACACACACACACACAGAGACATTTACACACACACACACTGACACTTGCACACACACACACAGACACTTACACACATACACAGAGACAGTTACACACACACACACACTGACACTCACACACACACACAGACACTTACACACACACATTTACACACACACAGGCACACACACACAGAGACACTTACACACAGACACACACCCACTTACACACAGTGACTTACACACACATACTGAGACACTTACACATACTTTCACACACACACAGACACTAACACATACACACACACACAGACACACACACACACAGACGCTTACAAACACACACACAGACACAGAGACACTAACACACACACACCTACACACACACACACACAGACACTTACACACACACACACAGACAAATACACACACAGACACTTACACACGAAGACACTTACACACACGCAGACACTTACAAACACACACACATGGACACACACAGATACACGCACACACTGAGACTTACACTCAGTCACTTACACACACACACAGAGACACTTACAGACACTTACACACACACACAGACTTGCACACAGACACACACACAGACACTTACACACACACAGAGACACTTACACACATACACTTCCACACACACACAGACACACACAGAAACACACAGAGACACACACACACACACACACAGACAGACATTTGCACACACACACACACTGAAACTTACACACACACTAAAACTTACACACACACAGACACTTACGCACACACACAGGGAAAGTTACACACACACACACTGACACTTACACGGACACACAGACACTTACACACACACATTTACACACACACAGGCACACACACACAGAGACTCTTACACACACACACGCACTTACACACAGAGACTTACACACACATACTGAGACACTTACACATACTTTCACACACACAGAGACACTAACACATACACACACACACAGACACTTACACACACAGACACACATACACAGACACTTACACACACACACAGACGCTTACAAACACACACACACACAGAGACACACACACACACACTTAGACACACTCAGACACTTACACACACACACACACACAGAAACTTACACACAGAGACACACGCACAGACACTTACACACAGACACTTACAGACACACAGACACACACGCACACAGACAATTACACACAGACACACACACACAGACACTTACACACAGACACTTCCACAGGCACATAGACAATTACACACAGACACACACACACACAGACACTTACACACACACAGACACTTCCACACACACACAGACACTTACACACAGACACACACACACACAGACACTTACACACACACAGACACTTACACACACGCACAGAAACTTACAAACACACACAGACACACACACACAGACATTACACACACACACACAGACACACACACACACAGACACTTACAAACACAGACACTCACATTTACACACACACACACACACTCACACACACACACACACACACACACTTAGACACACACAGACACTTACACACACACACACACTTACACACACACACACACTCACACAGACACTTACAGACACACAGACAATTACACACGCACACAGACACTTACACACACACGCTTACACACAGACACTTACACACAGAAACACGCACATTTACACACACACACACATTTACACACACACATCACACTTACACACAGACACAGACTCTTACACACACACACTTAGACACACACACACACTTACACACAGACACTTACACACACATACTGAGACACTTACACACACTTGCACACACACACAGACACTTACACACACACACACACTGACACACACACACAGACACTTACAAACACACACACACACACACAGACACTTACACACACAGAGACACTTACACACACACACACACACAGACACACACACACACACTTAGGCACACACAGACACTTACACACACACACACACACACACACACACACTTCCACACACACAGACTTTTACACACACACACACACTTAGACACTCACACACACACACATACACTTACACACACAGACACACAACACACGGACACACACAGACACTTACACACACACAGAGACACACACAGACACTTACACACACTTACACGCACACACACACACACACTTACACACAGACACTTACACACACACAGAGACACTTTCACACATACACTTCCACACACACACAGACACTTACATACAGAAACACACACAGAGACACACACACACAGAGACATTTACACACACACACACACTGACACTTACACACACACACAGACTCTTACACATACACACACACACTTAGACACACACACACACTTTCACACAGACGCTTACACACACATACTGAGACACTTACACACACTTGCACACACACACAGACACTTACACACAGACACACACTGAGACACACACACACTTACACACAGACACTTACACACACATACTGAGACACTTACACACGCTTACACACACACACACTGACACTTACACACACACAGACACTTATACACACAGACACACACACAGAAACACACACACACAGACACACACAGACACTTACACACACACACACACAGACACTTACACACACACGCTTTCACACAGACACACACACAGACACACACAGACACTTACACACACACAGAGACACACACAGACAATTACACACACTTACACACACACACACACACACACTTCCACACACACAGGCTCTTACACACACACACACACACTTAGACACACACACACGCACTTACACACAGACACTTACACACACATACTGAGACACTTACACACGCTTGCACACACACACACTGACACTTACACACACACACACAGACACTTATACACACAGACACACACACTTACACACACACACACACTTACACACACAGAGACACTTACACACACACACACAGACACCACAGACACTTCCACACACACACAGACACTTACACACAGACACACACACTTACACACAGACTCTTACACACACACAGAGACTCTTACACGCAGACACTTCCACACACACACACTTACACACAGACACACACACAGAGACACACACACACACACAAAGAGACATTTACACACACACACACTGACACTTAAACACACACACAGACACACACACACACACATACTGACACTTACAGACACACACTCAGACACTTACACACACACACTTACACACACACTGGCACTTACACACACATAGACACTTACAGACATTTAATCACACACAGACACTTACACACACAGAGGCACTTACACACACACACACACACACACAGACAAATACACACACAGACACTTACACACGAAGACACTTACACACACGCAGACACTTACAAACACACACACATGGACACACGCAGATACACACACACTCAGAGACTTACACTCAGTCACTTACACACACACAGTGACTCTTACACGCAGACACTTCCACACACACACAGACACTTACACACAGAGACACACACACACACACACACAAAGAGACATTTACACACACACACACTGTCACTTAAACACACACATAGACACACACACACACACATACTGACACTTACAGACACACACTCAGACACTTACAGACACACACTTACACACACACAGGCACTTACACACACATAGACACTTACAGACATTTAATCACACACAGACACTTACACACACAGAGGCACTTACACACACACACACACACACAGACACACACACACACACAGACACTTACACACACAGACAAATACACACACAGACACTTACACACGCAGACACTTAGACACACGCAGACACTTACAAACACACACAGATGGACACACGCAGATACACACACACTCAGAGACTTACGCTCAGTCACTTACACACACACACAGAGACACTTGCAGACACTTCCACACACACACAGACTTGCACACAGACACACACACAGACACTTACACACACACAGAGACACTTACACACATACACTTCCACACACACACAGACACTTACACACAGAAACACACAGAGACACACACACACACACACACAGACAGACATTTGCACACACACACACACTGAAACATACACACACACTGAAACTTACACACACACAGACACTTACGCACACACACAGGGACAGTTACACACACACACACTGACACTTACACGGACACACAGACACTTACACACACACATTTACACACACACAGGCACACACACACAGAGACTCTTACGCACACACACACACTTACACACAGAGACTTACACACACATACTGAAACACTTACACATACTTTCACACACACAGAGACACTAACACATACACACACACAGACACTTACACACACAGACACACACACACAGACACTTACACACACACACAGACGCTTACAAACACACACACACACACACACACACAGACACTAACACACACACACCTACACCTACACACACACACACACAGAGACACACACACCCACTTAGACACACTCAGACACTTACACACACACACACACACACAGACACTTACACACACAGACACACGCACAGACACTTACACACAGACACACACACACAGACTCTTACACACACACACACACACTTAGACACACACAGACGCACTTACACACACACACACTTCCACACACACAGACACTTACACACAGACACTTCCACACACACATAGAGAATTACACACAGACACACACACACACAGACACTTACATACACACAGACACTTACACACACACAGACAAATACACACACAGACACTTACACACGCAGACACTTACACACACGCAGACACTTAAAAACACACACAGATGGACACACGCAGATACACACACACTCAGAGACTTACACTCAGTCACTTACACACACACACAGAGACACTTGCAGACACTTCCACACACACACAGACTTGCACACAGACACACACACAGACACTTACACACACACAGAGACACTTACACACATACACTTCCACACACACACAGACACTTACACACAGAAACACACAGAGACACACACACACACACACAGACAGACATTTGCACACACACACACACTTACACATACACACACACTGAAACTTACACACACACAGACACTTACGCACACACACAGGGACAGTTACACACACACACACTGACACTTACACGGACACACAGACACTTACACACACACATTTACACACACACAGGCACACACACACAGAGACTCTTACGCACACACACACACTTACACACAGAGACTTACACACACATACTGAAACACTTACACATACTTTCACACACACAGAGACACTAACACATATACACACAGACACTTACACACACAGACACACACACACAGACACTTACACACACACACAGACGCTTACAAACACACACACACACACACACACACAGACACTAACACACACACACCTACACCTACACACACACACACACAGAGACACACACACACACTTAGACACACTCAGACACTTACACACACACACACACACACAGACACTTACACACACAGACACACGCACAGACACTTACACACAGACACACACACACAGACTCTTACACACACACACACACACTTAGACACACACAGACGCACTTACACACACACACACTTCCACACACACAGACACTTACACACAGACACTTCCACACACACATAGAGAATTACACACAGACACACACACACACAGACACTTACATACACACAGACACTTACACACACACACAGACACTTACACACAGACACACACACACACAGACACTTACACACACACAGACACTTACACACACGCACAGACACTTACAAACACACACAGACACACACACACAGACATTACACGCACACACACAGACACACACACACACAGACACTTACAAACACACACACTCACACACACACACACACACAGACACACACACACACACACTTAGACACACACAGACACTTACACACACACACACACACACTTACACACACACACACTCACACAGACACTTAAAGACCCACAGACAATTACACACGCACACAGACACTTACACACACATACTTACACATACACACAGACAATTACACACAGACACACACACACAGACACTTACACACACACACACAAAGACACTTACACACACACGCTTACACACAGACACTTACACACAGAAACACGCACATTTACACACACACACACACACACTTACACACAGACACAGACTCTTACACACACACACACTTAGACACACACACACACTTACACAAAGACACTTACACACACATACTGAGACACTTACACACACTTGCACACACACACAGACACTTACACACACACACACACACTGACACTTACACACACACAGACACTTACAAATACACACACACACACACAGACACTTACACACACAGAGACACTTACACACACACACACACACAGACAGACACACACACACTTAGGCACACACAGACACTTACACACACACACACACACAGACTTACACACACACGCTTACACACACACACACACAGACACACACAGACACTTACACACACATACACTTACACACACAGACACACAACACACAGACACACACAGACACTTACACACACACAGAGACACACACAGACACTTACACACACTTACGCACGCTCACACACACACACTTACACACAGACACTTACACACACACAGAGACACTTTCACACATACACTTGCACACACGCAGACACTTACATACAGAAACACACACAGAGACACACACACACACAGAGACATTTACACACATACACACTGACACTTACACACACACAGAGACACTTTCACACATACACTTGCACACACGCAGACACTTACATACAGAAACACACACAGAGACACACACACACACAGAGACATTTACACACACACACACTGACACACACACACACAGAGAAACTTACACACATACACAGAGACAGTTACACACACACACACTGACACTTACACACACACACAGACTCTTACACATACACACACACACTTAGACACACACACACACTTTCACACAGACACTTACACACACATACTGAGACACTTACACACACTTGCACACACACACAGACACTTACACACAGACACACACACACAGACACTTACACACACACACGGACACTTACACACACACACAGACACTTACAAACACACTCAGACACACACACACAGACATTACACACACACACAGACACTTACAAACACACTCAGACACACACACACAGACATTACACACACACACAGACACTTACACACACCCACAGACACTTTCAAACACACACACTCACACTTACACACACACACACACACACAGACACACACACACACAGACACACACAGACACTTACACACACACACAGACACTTACACACACACAGAC
>CM051662.1:40354429-40366929 GCA_028020825.1 Podargus strigoides
ACACACTTACAGACACTTACACACACATACTGAGACACTTACACACGCTTACACACACACACACTGACACTTACACACACACACAGACACTTATACACACAGACACACACACAGACACACACACACACAGACACACACAGACACTTACACACACACACACACAGACACTTACACACACACACAGAGAAACTTACACACATACACAGAGACAGTTACACACACACACACTGACACTTACACACACACACACAGACTCTTACACATACACACACACACTTAGACACACACACACACTTTCACACAGACACTTGCACACACATACTGAGACACTTACACACACTTGCACACACACACAGACACTTACACACAGACACACACACACAGACACTTACACACACACACGGACACTTACACACACACACAGACACTTACAAACACACTCAGACACACACACACAGACATTACACAAACACACAGACACTTACAAACACACTCAGACACACACACACAGACATTACACACACACACAGACACTTACACACACCCACAGACACTTTCAAACACACACACTCACACTTACACACACACACACAGACACACACACACACAGACACACACAGACACTTACACACACACACAGACACTTACACACACACAGACACTTACACACACACACACACACACAGACACTTACACACACACAGAGACACACACAGACACTTACACACAGACACTTACACACACACAGAGACACTTTCACACAGACACTTCCACACACACACAGACACTTACACACAGAAACACACACAGAGACACACACACACACAGACACTTACACATACACACACACACAGACACTTACACACATACACAGAGACAGTTACACACACACACACAGACACAAACACATACACACACACACAGACACTTACACACACACACAGACTCTTACACATACACACACACACTTAGACACACACACACACACACAGACACTTACACACACACAGACTCTTACACACACACACACACTTAGACACACACACACACTTACAGACACTTACACACACATACTGAGACACTTACACACGCTTACACACACACACACTGACACTTACACACACACACAGACACTTATACACACAGACACACACACAGACACACACACACACAGACACACACACTTACACACACACACACACAGACACTTACACACACACACAGAGAAACTTACACACATACACAGAGACAGTTACACACACACACACACTGACACTTACACACACACACACAGACTCTTACACATACACACACACACTTAGACACACACACACACTTTCACACAGACACTTACACACACATACTGAGACACTTACACACACTTGCACACACACACAGACACTTACACACAGACACACACACACAGACACTTACACACACACACGGACACTTACACACACACACAGACACTTACAAACACACTCAGACACACACACACAGACATTACACAAACACACAGACACTTACAAACACACTCAGACACACACACACAGACAATACACACACACACTGACACTTAAACACGCACATAGACACACACACACACACATACTGACACTTACAGACACACACTCAGACACTTACACACACACACTTACACACACACAGGCACTTACACACACATAGACACTTACAGACATTTAATCACACACACACACACACACACACACACACACACAGACACTTACACACACACACACACACACACAGACAAATACACACACAGACACTTACACACGAAGGCACTTACACACACGCAGACACTTACAAACACACACACATGGACACACGCAGATACACACACACTCAGAGACTTACACTCAGTCACTTACACACACACACAGAGACACTTACAGACACTTACACACACACAGACTTGCACACAGACACACACACAGACACTTACACACACACAGAGACACTTACACACATACACTTGCACACACACACAGACACTTACACACAGAAACACACAGATACACACACACACACACACACAGACATTTGCACACACACACACACACTGAAACTTACACACACACAGACACTTACGCACACACACAGGGACAGTTACACACACACACACACTGACACTTACACAGACACACAGACACTTACACACATTTACACACACACCGGCACACACACACAGAGACTCTTACAAACACACACACACACTTACACACAGAGACTTACACACACATACTGAGACACTTACACATACTTTCGCACACACACAGACACTGACACATACACACACACACAGACACTTACACACACAGACACACACACACAGACACTTACACACACACACACAGGCTTACAAACACACACACACACACACACACACACAGACACTAACACACACACACCTACACACACACACACACACACACACACAGAGACACACACACACACACTTAGACACACTCAGACACTTACACACACACAGACACACAGACACTTACACACACAGACACACGCACAGACACTTACACACAGGCACTTACAGACACACAGACACACACGCACACAGACAATTACACACACACACACACCCTTAGACACACACACACACACACACTTCCACACACACACTTCCACACACACAGACACTTACACACAGACACTTCCACACACACATAGACAATTACACACAGACACACACACACACACACAGACTTACAGACAGACACTTATACACACATAGACTCTTACAGACACTTAATCACACGTACACAGACACTTGCGCACAGACACTTACACAGACACACAGACACTTATACACAGACACTTCCACACACACAGAGACACACACACACACAGACACACACAGACACTTACACGCACACAGAGACACTTACAGACACTTACACACACACACAGAGACACACACACTCACAGAGACACTTATACACAGAAACTTACACACATACACAGACACACATACACACACACACTTAGACACACACACACACTGACACACACACACACAAACACTGAGACACACACAGACACTTACACACACACACAGACACTTATACACAGAGTCACACACACAGACACTTACACACAGACAGACACTTACACACACACATACACACACACACACTTCCACACACACAGACTCTTACACACACACACACTCAGACACACACACACACTTACACACAGACACTTACACACACATACTGAGACACTTACACACGCTTACACACACACACACAGACACTTACACACACACAGGCACACACACAGAGGCACACACACACACAGAGACTCTTACACACACACACACACACTTACACACGGAGACTTACACACACACAGAGACACTTTCACACATACTCTTCCACACACACACAGACACTTACACACAGAAACACACACAGAGACACACACACACACACAGACATTTACACACACACACACTGACACTTACACACACACACGCAGACACTTACACACATACACACAGACAGTTACACACACACACACTTACACTTACACAGACACACAGACACTTACACACACACATTTACACACACACAGACACTTACACACACACACAGACTCTTACACATACACACACACACTTAGACACACACACACACTTACACACAGACACTTACACACACATACTGAGACACTTACACACTTGCACACACACACAGACACTTACACGCAGACACACACACACACAGACACTTACACACACAGACACTTACACACACACAGACACTTACAAACACACACACTCACACTTACACACACACACACACACACACACACACACACACAGACACACAGACACACACTTAGACACACACAGACACTTACAAACACACACACTCACACTTACACACACACACACTCACACACACACACACACACAGACACACACACACGCACTCAGACACACACACACACAGAGACACACACACACACACTTAGACACACACAGACACTTACACACACACACACACACACACACTTCCACACACACAGGCTCTTACACACACACACACACTTAGACTCACACACACACACTTACACACTGACACTTACACACACATACTGAGACACTTACACACAGACTCTTACACACACACAGAGACACTTACACACACAGACACTTACACACACACACATACACTTACACACAGAAACACACTCAGAGACACACACACACACAGAGACATTTACACACACACACACTGACACTTACACACACACACACAGACACTTACACACATACACAGAGACAGTTACACACACACACACTGACACTTACACATACACACACACACTTAGACACACACACACACGTACACACAGATACTTACACACACATACTGAGACACTTACACACACTTGCACACACACACAGACACTTACACACACACACAGACACACACACACACAGACACTTACACACAAACACAGACATTTACAAACACACTCAGACACACACACACAGACATTACACACACACACAGACACTTACAGATACACACAGACACTTTCAAACACACACACTCACACTTACACACACACACACTCACACACACACACACACACAGACACACACACACACACTTAGACACTCACAGACACTTACACACACACACACACACACTTACACACACACACACTCACACAGACACTTACAGGCACACAGACAATTACACACGCACACAGACACTTACACACACATGCTTACACACACACGCAGACACTTATACACACACACACAAAGACACTTACACACACACGCTTACACACAGACAATTACACACAGAAACACGCACATTTACACACACACACACACATTTACACACACACACACTTACACACAGACACTTACACACACATACTGAGACACTTACACACACTTACACACACACACACAGACACTTATACACACAGACACACACACAGACACACACACACACAGACACACACAGACACTTACACACACAATGAGACACTTACACACAGAAACACACACAGAGACACACACACACACAGAGACATTTACACACACACACACTGACACTTACACACACACACACAGACACTTACACACCTACACAAAGACAGTTACACACACACACACTGACACTTAAACAGACACACAGACACTAACACATACACACAGACGCTTACAAACACACACAGAAACACACACAGACACTAACAAACACACACCTACACACACACACACAGACACTTACACACACACACACACACACACACAGACAAATACACACACAGACACTTACACACGAAGACACTTACACACACGCAGACACTTACAAACACACACACATGGACACACGCAGATACACACACACTCAGAGACTTACACTCAGTCACTTACACACACACAGAGAGACACTTACAGACACTTACACACACACACACACTTACACACAGACACTTACAAACAGACAGAGACACTTACACACATACACTTCCACACACACACAGACACTTACACACAGAAACACACAGACACACACACACACACACACACACAGACATTTGCACACACACACACACTGAAACTCACACACACTGAGACTCTTACACACACACACACACACTTACACACAGAGACTTACACACACACACATACACTTACACACACAGACACACAACACACAGACACACACAGACACTTACACACAGACACTTACACACACACAGCGACACTTTCACACATACACTTCCACACACACACAGACACTTACACACAGAAACACACACAGAGACACACACACACACACAGACATTTACACACACACACTGACACTTACACACACACACACAGACACTTACACACATACACAGAGACAGTTACACACACACACACTTACACAGACACACAGACACTTACACACACACATTTACACACACACAGACACTTACACACACACACAGGCTCTTGCACATACACACACACACTTAGACACACACACACACTTACACACAGACACTTACACACACTTGCACACACACACAGACACTTACACACAGACACACACATACACAGACATTTACACACACACAGACACTTACACACACACACAGACACTTACAAACACACACAGACACACACACACAGACATTACACACACACACACACACACAGAGAGACACTTACAAACACACACACTCACACTTACACACACACACACACACTCACACACACATACACACAAAGACAGACACACACACACACACTTAGACACACGCAGACACTTACAAACGCACACACTCACACTTACACACACACACACACACTCACACAGACACTTACAGACACACAGACAATTACACACGCACACAGACACTTACACACACATACTTACACATACACACAGACACTTACACACACATACTGAGACACTTACACACACTTACACACACACACAGACACGTACACACACACACACACTGACACTTACACACACACAGACACTTACAAACACACACACACAGACACTTACAGACACAGAGACACTTACACACACACACACACAGACACACACACACACACTTAGACACACACAGACACTTACACACACACACACGCGCACACACACACACACACACTTCCACACACACAGACTCTTACACACTTAGACACACACACACACACACACTTACACACAGACACTTACACACACATGCTGAGACACTTACACACGCTAATACACACACACCCTGACACTTACACACACACACAGACACTTATACACACAGACACACACACAGACACACACACCCACAGACACACACAGACACTTACACACACACACACACAGACACTTACACACACACGCTTACACACAGACACACACACAGACACACACAGACACTTACACACAGACACTTACACACACACAGAGACACTTACACACAGACACTTACACACACACAGAGACACTTACACACACAGACACTTACACACACACACATACACTTACACACACAGACACACAACACACTGACACACACAGACACACACACACAGAGACACACACAGACTCTTACACACACTTACACACGCACACACAGACACACTTACACACAGACACTTACACACACACAGAGACACTTTCACACATACACTTCCACACACACACAGACACTTACACACAGAAACATACAGAGACACACACACACACAGAGACATTTACACACACACACACTGACACTTACACACACACACACAGACACTTACACAGACACATTTACACACACACAGACACTTACACACACACACAGACTCTTACACATACACACACACACTTAGACACACACACACACTTTCACACAGACACTTACACACACATACTGAGACACTTACACACACTTGTACACACACACAGACACTTACACACAGACACACACACAGAGACACACACACACACACACAAACAGACATTTACACACACACACACTGACACTTAAACACACACCTAGACACACACACACACACATACTGACACTTACAGACACACACTCAGACACTTACACACACATAGACACTTACAGACATTTAATCACACACACACAGACACTTACACACACAGAGGCACTTACACACACACACACACACACACAGACAAATACACACACAGACACTTACACACGAAGACACTTACAAACACGCAGACACTTACAAACACACACACATGGACACACGCAGATACACACACACTCAGAGACTTACACTCAGTCACTTACACACACACACAGAGACACTTACAGACACACACACACACAGACTTGCACACAGACACACACACAGACACTTACACACACACAGAGACACTTACACACATACACTTCCACACACACACAGACACTTACACACAGAAACACACACACAGACACTTACACACACACACGGACACTTACACACACACAGACACTTACAAACACACTCAGACACACACACACAGACATTACACACACACACACACACTCACCCACAAACACACACACACAGACACACACACAGTCTCTTACACACACACACAGACACACACACACACACAAAGACACTTACACACACACGCTTACACACAGACACTTACACACAGAAACACGCACATTTACACACACACACACACACATTTACACACACACACACTTACACACAGACACAGACTCTTACACACACACACACTTAGACCCACACACACACTTACACACAGACACTTACACACACATACTGAGACACTTACACACACTTACACACATACACAGACACTTACACACACACACACACACTGACACTTACACACACACAGACACTTACAAACACACACACACACACTTACACACACAGAGACACTTACACACACACACAGACACACACACACACACTTAGACACACACAGACACTTACACACACACACACACACACACACACACACACACACTTCCACACACACAGACTCTTACACACACACACACACTTAGACACACACACACACACTTACACACAGACACTTACACACACATACTGAGACACTTACACACGCTTACACACACACGCACTGACACTTACACACACAGACTCTTATACACTCAGACACACACACAGACACACACACCCACAGACACACACAGACACTTACACACACACGCTTACACACAGACACACACACAGACACACACAGACACTTACACACAGACACTTACACACACAGAGACACTTACACACACAGACACTTACACACACACACATACACTTACACACACAGACACACAACACACTGACACACACAGACACTTACACACACACAGAGACACACACAGACTCTTACACACACTTACACACTCACACAGACACACTTACACACAGACACTTACACACACAGAGAGACACTTTCACACATACACTTCCACACACACACAGACACTTACACACAGAAACATACACAGAGACACACACACACACAGAGACATTTACACACACACACACTGACACTTACACACACACACACAGACACTTACACACATACACAGAGACAGTTACACACGCACACACTGTCACTTACACAGACACACAGACACTTACACACACACATTTACACACACACAGACACTTACACACACACACAGACTCTTACACATACACACACACACTTAGACACACACACACACTTGCACACAGACACTTACACACACATACTGAGACACTTACACACACTTGCACACACATACAGACACTTACACACAGGCACACACACACACACAGACATTACACACACACACAGACACTTACACAAACACTCAGACACTTTCAAACACACACACTCACACTTACACACACACCCACACACACTCACACACACACACACACACACACACAGACACACACACACACACTTAGACACACACAGACACTTACACACACACACACACACACACACTTCCACACACACAGGCTCTTACACACACACACACACTTAGACGCACACACACACACTTACACACAGACACTTACACACACATACTGAGACACTTACACACGCTTGCACACACACACACTGACACTTACACTCACACACAGACACTTATACTCACAGACACACACCCTTACACACACACACACACTTACACACACAGAGACACTTACACACACACTCAGACACACACACACAGACATTACACACACACACACACACTCACCCACAAACACACACACACACAGACACACACACAGTCTCTTACACACACACACAGACACACACACACACACAAAGACACTTACACACACACGCTTACACACAGACACTTACACACAGAAACACGCACATTTACACACACACACACACACATTTACACACACACACACTTACACACAGACACAGACTCTTACACACACACACACTTAGACCCACACACACACTTACACACAGACACTTACACACACATACTGAGACACTTACACACACTTACACACATACACAGACACTTACACACACACACACACACTGACACTTACACACACACAGACACTTACAAACACACACACACACACTTACACACACAGAGACACTTACACACACACACAGACACACACACACACACTTAGACACACACAGACACTTACACACACACACACACACACACACACACACACACTTCCACACACACAGACTCTTACACACACACACACACTTAGACACACACACACACACTTACACACAGACACTTACACACACATACTGAGACACTTACACACGCTTACACACACACGCACTGACACTTACACACACAGACTCTTATACACTCAGACACACACACAGACACACACACCCACAGACACACACAGACACTTACACACACACGCTTACACACAGACACACACACAGACACACACAGACACTTACACACAGACACTTACACACACAGAGACACTTACACACACAGACACTTACACACACACACATACACTTACACACACAGACACACAACACACTGACACACACAGACACTTACACACACACAGAGACACACACAGACTCTTACACACACTTACACACTCACACAGACACACTTACACACAGACACTTACACACACAGAGAGACACTTTCACACATACACTTCCACACACAAACAGACACTTAAACACAGAAACATACACAGAGACACACACACACACAGAGACATTTACACACACACACACTGACACTTACACACACACACACAGACACTTACACACATACACAGAGACAGTTACACACGCACACACTGTCACTTACACAGACACACAGACACTTACACACACACATTTACACACACACAGACACTTACACACACACACAGACTCTTACACATACACACACACACTTAGACACACACACACACTTGCACACAGACACTTACACACACATACTGAGACACTTACACACACTTGCACACACATACAGACACTTACACACAGGCACACACACACACACAGACATTACACACACACACAGACACTTACACAAACACTCAGACACTTTCAAACACACACACTCACACTTACACACACACCCACACACACTCACACACACACACACACACACACACACACAGACACACACACACACACTTAGACACACACAGACACTTACACACACACACACACACACACACTTCCACACACACAGGCTCTTACACACACACACACACTTAGACGCACACACACACACTTACACACAGACACTTACACACACATACTGAGACACTTACACACGCTTGCACACACACACACTGACACTTACACTCACACACAGACACTTATACACACAGACACACACCCTTACACACACACACACACTTACACACACAGAGACACTTACACACACACACACAGACACCACAGACACTTCCACACACACACAGACTCTTACACACAGACACACACACAGAGACACACACACACACACACAAACAGACATTTACACACACTCACACACTGACACTTAAACACACACCTAGACACACACACACACACATACTGACACTTACAGACACACACTCAGACACTTACACACACACACTTACGCACACACAGGCACTTACACACACATAGACACTTACAGACATTTAATCACACACACACAGACACTTACACACACAGAGGCACTTACACACACACACACACACACACACACATAGACGCTTACACACACACACACACACACAGACAAATACACACACAGACACTTACACACGAAGACACTTACACACACGCAGACACTTACAAACACACACACATGGACACACGCAGATACATACACACTCAGAGACTTACACTCAGTCACTTACACACACACACACAGACACTTACAGACACTTACACACACACACAGACTTGCACACAGACACACACACAGACACTTACACACACACAGAGACACTTACACACATACACTTCCACACACACACAGACACTTACACACAGAAACACACACACAGACACTTACACACACACACGGACACTTACACACACACACACACACACACTCACACAGACACTTACAGACACACAGACAATTACACACGCACACAGACACTTACACACACATACTGACACACTTAGACACACTTACACACACACACAGACACTTACACACACACACACACACTGACACTTACACACACACAGACACTTACAAACACACACACACACAGACACAGACACAGAGACACTTACACACACACAGACACACACACACACACTTAGACACACACGGACACTTACACACACACACACACACACACTCACACAGACACTTACAGACACACAGACAATTACACACGCACACAGACACTTACACACACATACTGACACACTTACACACACTTACACACACACACAGACACTTACACACACACACACACACTGACACTTACACACACA
>CM051662.1:40371929-40411929 GCA_028020825.1 Podargus strigoides
ACACACACAGACACTTACACACGAAGACACTTACACACACGCAGACACTTACAAACACACACACATGGACACACGCAGATACACACACACTCAGAGACTTACACTCAGTCACTTACACACACACACAGAGACACTTACAGACACTTACACACACACACAGACTTGCACACAGACACACACACAGACACTTACACACACACAGAGACACTTACACACATACACTTCCACACACACACAGACACTTACACACAGAAACACACACACAGACACTTACACACACACACGGACACTTACACACACACACAGACACTTTCAAACACACTCAGACACACACACACAGACATTACACACACACACAGACACTTACACACACACACAGACACTTTCAAACACACACACTCACACTTACACACACACACACACACACACACACACAGACACACACACACACACTTAGACACACACAGACACTTACACACACACACACACACACACGCAGACACACACACACACACTTAGACACACTCAGACACTTACACACACACACACACACACAGACACTTACACACACAGACACACGCACAGACACTTACACACAGACACTTACAGACACACAGACACACACGCACACAGACAATTACACACACACACACTTACACACAGACACTTACACACACATACTGAGACACTTACACACGCTTGCACACACACACACTGACTTACACTCACACACAGACACTTATACACACACATTTACACACACACAGACACACACACACAGAGACTCTTACACACACACACACACACACTTACACACACACACAGACGCTTACAAACACACACTCACACACACACAGAGACACTAACACACACTTAGACACACTCAGACACTTACACACACACACACACACACACACAGACACTTACACACACAGACACACGCAGACACTTACACACAGACACTTGCAGACACACAGACACACACGCACACAGACAATTACACACAGACACACACACACAGACTCTTACACACACACACACACATAGACACACACACACGCACTTACACACACACACTTCCACACACACTGACACTTACACACAGACACTTCCACACACACATAGACAATTACACACAGACACACACACACACACAGACTTACACACAGACATTTATACACACATAGACACTTACAGACACTTAATCACACACACACAGACACTTGTGCACAGACACTTACTCAGACACACAGACACTTATACACAGACACTTCCACACACACAGAGACCCACACACACACAGACACACACAGACACATACACGCACACAGAGACACTTACAGATAGACACTTACACACACACACAGAGACACACACAGACACACACACACACACAGACACACACACACACAGAGACACTTAGAAACACACACACACACACAGACACTTCCACTCACTCAGACTCTTACACACACACACACACTTAGACACACACACACACACTTACACACAGACACTTACACACATATACTGAGACACTTACACACACTTACACACACACAGACACTTACACACACACACACACACACACTGACACTTACACACACACACAGACACTTATACACACAGACACACACACAGACACACACACCCAGAGACACACACAGACACTTACACACACACGCTTACACACAGACACACACACAGACACACACAGACACTTACACACAGACACTTACACACACACAGAGACAGTTACACACACAGACACACAACACACAGACACACCCAGACACTTACACACACTTGCACACGCACACACACACACACTTACACACAGACACTTACACACACACAGAGACACTTTCACACATACACTTCCACACACACACAGACACTTACACCCAGAAACACACACAGAGACACACACACACACACAGACATTTACACACACACACACTGACACTTACACACACACACACAGACACTTACACACATACACAGAGACAGTTACACACACACACACTGACACTTACACATACACACACACACTTAGACACACACACACACTTACACAAAGACACTTACACACACATACTGAGACACTTACACACACTTGCACACACACACAGACACTTACACACACACACACACACACAGACACTTACCCACACACACAGACACTTACACACACACAGACATTTACAAACACACTCAGACACACACACACAGACATTACACACACACACAGACACTTACACATACACGCAGACACTTCCAAACACACACACTCACACTTACACACACAGACACACACTCACACACACACACACACACAGACACACACACACACACGTAGACACACACAGACACTTACACACACACACACACACACACACACACACTTACACATACACACACACCCACACAGACACTTACACACACATACTTACACATACACACAGACAATTACACACAGACACACACACACAGACACTTACACACACACACACAAAGACACTTACACACACACGCTTACACACAGACACACACAGAAACACACAAAGACACACACACACACACACACATTTACACACACACACACACACTGACACTTACACACACACAGAGACAGTTACACACACACACACTGACACTTACACATACACACAGACACTTAGACACACACACACACTTACACACAGACACTTACACACACATACTGAGACACACACACTTGCACACACACACAGACACTTACACACAGACACACACACAGAGACACACACAGACACACACAAACAGACATTTACACACACACACACTAACACTTAAACACACACCTAGACACACACACACACACATACTGACACTTACAGACACACACTCAGACACTTACACACACACACTTACACACACACAGGCACTTACACACACATAGACACTTACAGACATTTAATCACACACACACAGACACTTACACACACAGAGGCACTTACACACACACACACACACACACACACAGACGCTTACACACACACACACACAGACAAATACACACACAGACACTTACACACGAAGACACTTACACACACGCAGACACTTACAAACACACACACATGGACACACGCAGATACACACACACTCAGAGACTTACAGTCAGTCACTTACACACACACACAGAGACACTTACAGACACTTACACACACACACAGACTTGCACACAGACACACACACAGACACTTACACACAGAGACACTTACACACATACACTTCCACACACACACAGACACTTACACACAGAAACACACACACAGACACTTACACACACACACGGACACTTACACACACACACAGACACTTACAAACACACTCAGACACACACACACAGACATTACACACACACACAGACACTTACACACACACACAGACACTTTCAAACAGACACACTCACACTTACACACACACACACACACACTCACACACACAGACACACAGACACACACACACACAATTAGACACACACAGACACTTACACACACACACACACACACACAGACACACACACACCCACTTAGACACACTCAGACACTTACACACACACACACACACACAGACACACACACAGACACACGCACAGACACTTACACACAGACACTTACAGACACACAGACACACACGCACACAGACAATTACACACACATACTGAGACACTTACACACGCTTGCACACACACACTGTCTTACACTCACACACAGACACTTATACACACACATTTACACACACACAGACACACACACACAGACACCACAGACACTTCCACGCACACACAGACACTTCCACACAGACACACACACTTACACAGAGACACTTCCACACACACACAGACACTTACACACAGACACACACACTTACACACAGACACTTACACACACATACTGAGACACTTACACACACTTGCACACACACACAGACACTTACACACAGACACACACACACACAGACACTTACACACACACAC
The DNA here is from genome assembly GCA_028020825.1 of Podargus strigoides. Classification (NCBI taxonomy): domain Eukaryota; kingdom Metazoa; phylum Chordata; class Aves; order Caprimulgiformes; family Podargidae; genus Podargus; species Podargus strigoides. Next base: position 40,375,951 of record CM051662.1, read on the forward strand.
AGACACTTACACACACACACACACGCACACACACTTATACACACACACACACTCACACGGACACTTACAGACACACAGACAATTACACACGCACACAGACACTTACACACACATACTTACACATACAAACAGACCATTACACACAGACACACACACACACTTACACACACACACACACTTACACACAGACACAGACTCTTACACACACACACTTATAGACACACACACACAGACACTTACAAACACACACGCACACACAGACAGACACACACGCACACTTAGACACACACACACACTTACACACAGACACTTACACACACATACTGAGACACTTACACACGCTTACACACACACACACTGACACTTACACACACACACAGACACACACAGACACTTACACAGACACACACACACACAGACACTTACACACACACAGACACTTACACACACACACAGACACTTACAAACACACACATACGCTTACACACACAGACACACAACACACAGTCACACACAGACACTTACACACAGACACTTACACACACACAGAGACACTTACACACACACAGACACTCACACACACACTTAGACACACACAGACACTTACAAACACACACACTCACACTTACACACACACACTCACACACACACACACACAGACACACACGCACGCACTCAGACACACACACACACTTACACACACACACACACAGACACTTTCACACACACACACACACTGACAGTTACACACACACAGACACTTACAAACACACACACTCACACTTACACACACACACACACACTCACACACACACACACACACAGACACACACACACAAACTTAGACACACACAGACACTTACAAACACACACACTCACACTTACACACACACACACACACTCACACACACACACACAGACACACACACACGCACTCAGACACACACACACACTTACACACACACACACAGACACTTACACACACATACTGAGACACTTACACACACTTACACACACACACAGACACGTACACACACACACACACACTGACAGTTACACACACACAGACACTTACAAACACACACACACACAGACACTTACACACACAGAGACACTTACACACACACACACACAGACACACACACACACACTTAGACGAACTCAGACACTTACACACACACACACACACACACACACTTCCACACACGCAGGCTCTTACACACACACACAGTTAGACACACACGCACACACTTACCCACAGACACTTACACACACATCCTGAGACACTTACACACGCTTACACACACACACACTGACACTTACACTCACACACAGACACTTATACACACAGACACCACAGACTCTTCCACACACACACAGACACTTACACACAGACACACACACTTACACACAGACACTTACACACACAAAGACACTTAAAAACACACACACATGGACACACGCAGATACACACACACTCAGAGACTTACACTCAGTCACTTACACACACACACAGAGACACTTACAGACACTTACACACACACAGAGACACTTACACACATACACTTCCACACACACACAGAAACACACACACAGACACTTACACACACACACGGACACTTACACACGCACACAGACACTTTCAAACACACACACTCACACTTAGACACACACACACACTCACACACACACACACACAGACACACACACACACTCACACACACACACACACAGACACACACACAGACACTTAGACACACACAGACACTTTCACACACACACAGACACTTACACACACACACACTGACACTTAAACACACACCTAGACACACACACACACACATACTGACACTTACAGACACACACTCAGACACTTACACACACACACTTACACACACAGAGGCACTTACACACACACACACACTGACGCTTTTACACACACACACACACAGACAAATACACACACAGACACTTACACACGAAGACACTTACACACACGCAGACACTTACAAACACACACACATGGACACACGCAGATACACACACACTCAGAGACTTACACTCAGTCACTTACACACACACACAGAGACACTTACAGACACTTACACACACACACAGACTTGCACACAGACACACACACAGACACTTACACACACACAGAGACACTTACACACATACACTTCCACACACACACAGACACTTACACACAGAAACACACACACAGACACTTACACACACACACGGACACTTACACACACACACAGACACTTTCAAACACACTCAGACACACACACACAGACATTACACACACACACAGACACTTACACACACACACAGACACTTTCAAACACACACACTCACACTTACACACACACACACACACACACACACACAGACACACACACACACACTTAGACACACACAGACACTTACACACACACACACACACACACGCAGACACACACACACACACTTAGACACACTCAGACACTTACACACACACACACACACACAGACACTTACACACACAGACACACGCACAGACACTTACACACAGACACTTACAGACACACAGACGCACACGCACACAGACAATTACACACACACACACTTACACACAGACACTTACACACACATACTGAGACACTTACACACGCTTGCACACACACACACTGACTTACACTCACACACAGACACTTATACACACACATTTACACACACACAGACACACACACACAGAGACTCTTACACACACACACACACACACTTACACACACACACAGACGCTTACAAACACACACTCACACACAGAGACACTAACACACACTTAGACACACTCAGACACTTACACACACACACACACACACACAGACACTTACACACACAGACACACGCAGACACTTACACACAGACACTTGCAGACACACAGACACACACGCACACAGACAATTACACACAGACACACACACACAGACTCTTACACACACACACACACATAGACACACACACACGCACTTACACACACACACTTCCACACACACTGACACTTACACACAGACACTTCCACACACACATAGACAATTACACACAGACACACACACACACACAGACTTACACACAGACATTTATACACACATAGACACTTACAGACACTTAATCACACACACACAGACACTTGTGCACAGACACTTACTCAGACACACAGACACTTATACACAGACACTTCCACACACACAGAGACCCACACACACACAGACACACACAGACACATACACGCACACAGAGACACTTACAGATAGACACTTACACACACACACAGAGACACACACAGACACACACACACACACAGACACACACACACACAGAGACACTTAGAAACACACACACACACACAGACACTTCCACTCACTCAGACTCTTACACACACACACACACTTAGACACACACACACACACTTACACACAGACACTTACACACATATACTGAGACACTTACACACACTTACACACACACAGACACTTACACACACACACACACACACACTGACACTTACACACACACACAGACACTTATACACACAGACGCACACACAGACACACACACCCAGAGACACACACAGACACTTACACACACACGCTTACACACAGACACACACACAGACACACACAGACACTTACACACAGACACTTACACACACACAGAGACAGTTACACACACAGACACACAACACACAGACACACCCAGACACTTACACACACTTGCACACGCACACACACACACACTTACACACAGACACTTACACACACACAGAGACACTTTCACACATACACTTCCACACACACACAGACACTTACACCCAGAAACACACACAGAGACACACACACACACACAGACATTTACACACACACACACTGACACTTACACACACACACACAGACACTTACACACATACACAGAGACAGTTACACACACACACACTGACACTTACACATACACACACACACTTAGACACACACACACACTTACACAAAGACACTTACACACACATACTGAGACACTTACACACACTTGCACACACACACAGACACTTACACACACACACACACACACAGACACTTACCCACACACACAGACACTTACACACACACAGACATTTACAAACACACTCAGACACACACACACAGACATTACACACACACACAGACACTTACACATACACGCAGACACTTCCAAACACACACACTCACACTTACACACACAGACACACACTCACACACACACACACACACAGACACACACACACACACTTAGACACACACAGACACTTACACACACACACACACACACACACACACACTTACACATACACACACACCCACACAGACACTTACACACACATACTTACACATACACACAGACAATTACACACAGACACACACACACAGACACTTACACACACACACACAAAGACACTTACACACACACGCTTACACACAGACACACACAGAAACACACAAAGACACACACACACACACACACATTTACACACACACACACACACTGACACTTACACACACACAGAGACAGTTACACACACACACACTGACACTTACACATACACACACACACTTAGACACACACACACACTTACACACAGACACTTACACACACATACTGAGACACACACACTTGCACACACACACAGACACTTACACACAGACACACACACAGAGACACACACAGACACACACAAACAGACATTTACACACACACACACTAACACTTAAACACACACCTAGACACACACACACACACATACTGACACTTACAGACACACACTCAGACACTTACACACACACACTTACACACACACAGGCACTTACACACACATAGACACTTACAGACATTTAATCACACACACACAGACACTTACACACACAGAGGCACTTACACACACACACACACACACACACACAGACGCTTACACACACACACACACAGACAAATACACACACAGACACTTACACACGAAGACACTTACACACACGCAGACACTTACAAATACACACACATGGACACACGCAGATACACACACACTCAGAGACTTACAGTCAGTCACTTACACACACACACAGAGACACTTACAGACACTTACACACACACACAGACTTGCACACAGACACACACACAGACACTTACACACAGAGACACTTACACACATACACTTCCACACACACACAGACACTTACACACAGAAACACACACACAGACACTTACACACACACACGGACACTTACACACACACACAGACACTTACAAACACACTCAGACACACACACACAGACATTACACACACACACAGACACTTACACACACACACAGACACTTTCAAACAGACACACTCACACTTACACACACACACACACACACTCACACACACAGACACACAGACACACACACACACAATTAGACACACACAGACACTTACACACACACACACACACACACAGACACACACACACCCACTTAGACACACTCAGACACTTACACACACACACACACACACAGACACACACACAGACACACGCACAGACACTTACACACAGACACTTACAGACACACAGACACACACGCACACAGACAATTACACACACATACTGAGACACTTACACACGCTTGCACACACACACTGTCTTACACTCACACACAGACACTTATACACACACATTTACACACACACAGACACACACACACAGAGACTCTTACACACACACACACACACACTTAGACACAGACACTTACACACATAGACACACACACACAGACACTTACACACACACAGACGCTTACACACACACACAGACACTTACACACACAGACACTTACACACACACAGACACTTACACACACACACAGACACACTTAGACACAGACACTTACACACATAGACACACACACACAGACACTTACACACACACAGACGCTTACAAACACACACTCACACACACACAGAGACACTAACACACACACACCTACACGCACACACACACAGAGACACACACACACACACTTAGACACACTCAGACACTTACACACACACACACACACACAGACACTTACACACACAGACACACGCACAGACACTTACACACAGACACTTACAGACACACAGACACACACGCACACAGACAATTACACACAGACACACACACACAGACTCTTACACACACACACACACTTAGACACACACACACGCACTTACACACACACACTTCCACACACACAGACACTTACACACAGACACTTCCACACACACATAGACAATTACACACAGACACACACACACACACACAGACTTACACACAGACACTTATACACACATAGACACTTACAGACACTTAATCACACACACACAGACACTTGCGCACAGACACTTACTCAGACTCACAGACACTTATACACAGACACTTCCACACACACAGAGACCCACACACACACAGACACACACAGACACATACACGCACACAGAGACACTTACAGACAGACACTTACACACACACACAGAGACACACACACACACAGACACTTATACACAGACACTTACACACATACACACACACTTACACACACACAGGCACTTACCCACACATAGATACTTACAGACATTTAATCACACACACACAGACACTTACACACACAGAGGCACTTACACACACACACACACACACACAGAGACACTTACACACACACACACACACACAGAGACAAATACACACACAGACACTTACACACGAAGACACTTACACACACGCAGACACTTACAAACACACACACATGGACACACGCAGATACACACACACTCAGAGACTTACACTCAGTCACTTACACACACACACAGAGACACTTACAGACACTTACACACACACACAGACTTGAACACAGACACACACACAGACACTTACACACACACAGAGACACTTACACACATACACTTCCACACACACACAGACACTTACACACAGAAACACACAGAGACACACACACACACACACACTGACAGACATTTGCACACACACACACACTGACACTTACACATACACACACACACTTAGACACACTCACACTTACACACAGACACTTACACACACATACTGAGACACTTACACACACTTGTACACACACACAGACACTTACACACACACACAGACACTTACACACACACAGACATTTACAAACACACTCAGACACACACACACAGAAATTACACACACACACAGACACTTACACATACACACAGACACTTTCAAACACACACACTCACACTTACACACACAGACACACACTCACACACACACAGACACACACAGACACACACACACACACTTACACACACACAGACACTTACACACACACACACACACACACACTTACACATACACACACACGCACACAGACACTTACACACACATACTTACACATACACACAGACAATTACACACAGACACACACACAGACACTTACACACACACACACAAAGACACTTACACACACACGCTTACACACAGACACACACAGAAACACACAAAGAGACACACACACACACACACACTTAGACACACACACACACTTACACACAGACACTTACACACACATACTGAGACACTTACACACACTTGCACACACACACAGTCACTTACACACAGACACACACACAAACAGACATTTACACACACACACACTGACACTTAAACACACACCTAGACACACACACACACACATACTGACACTTACAGACACACACTCAGACACTTACACACACACACTTATACACACACAGGCACTTACACACACATAGACACTTACAGACATTTAATCACACACACACAGACACTTACACACACAGAGGCACTTACACACACACACACACACACACACACACACACACAGACAAATACACACACACACACACAGAGACAAATACACACACAGACACTTACACACGAAGACACTTACACACACGCAGACACTTACAAACACACACACATGGACACACGCAGATACACACACACTCAGAGACTTACACTCAGTCACTTACAGACACTCACAGAGACACTTACAGACACTTACACACACACACAGACTTGCATACAGACACACACACAGAGACACTTACACACACTTACACACACACACACATACACACACTTATACACAGACACTTACACACAGACACTTACACACACACAGAGACAGTTACACACACAGACACTTACACACACACACATACACTTACACACACAGACACACAACACACAGACACACCCAGACACTTACACACACTTGCACACGCACACACACACACACTTACACACAGACACTTACACACACACAGAGACACTTTCACACATACACTTCCACACACACACAGACACTTACACCCAGAAACACACACAGAGACACACACACACACACAGACATTTACACACACACACACTGACACTTACACACACACACACAGACACTTACACACATACACAGAGACAGTTACACACACACACACTGACACTTACACATACACACACACACTTAGACACACACACACACTTACACACAGACACTTACACACACATACTGAGACACTTACACACACTTGCACACACACACAGACACTTACACACACACACACATACACAGAGACACTTACAGACACACAGACACTTACACACACACAGACATTTACAAACACACTCAGACACACACACACAGACATTACACACACACACAGACACTTACACATACACGCAGACACTTCCAAACACACACACTCACACTTACACACACAGACACACACTCACACACACACACACACACACACACAGACACACACACACACACTTAGACACACACAGACACTTACACACACACACACACACACACACACACACTTACACATACACACACACCCACACAGACACTTACACACACATACTTACACATACACACAGACAATTACACACAGACACACACACACAGACACTTACACACACACACACAAAGACACTTACACACACACGCTTACACACAGACACACACAGAAACACACAAAGACACACACACACACACACACATTTACACACACACACACACACTGACGCTTACACACACACAGAGACAGTTACACACACACACACTGACACTTACACATACACACACACACTTAGACACACACACACACTTACACACAGACACTTACACACACATACTGAGACACTTACACACACTTGCACACACACACAGACACTTACACACAGACACACACACAGAGACACACACAGACACACACAAACAGACATTTACACACACACACACTAACACTTAAACACACACCTAGACACACACACACACACATACTGACACTTACAGACACACACTCAGACACTTACACACACACACTTACACACACACAGGCACTTACACACACATAGACACTTACAGACATTTAATCACACACACACAGACACTTACACACACAGAGGCACTTACACACACACACACACACACACACACAGACGCTTACACACACACACACACAGACAAATACACACACAGACACTTACACACGAAGACACTTACACACACGCAGACACTTACAAACACACACACATGGACACACGCAGATACACACACACTCAGAGACTTACAGTCAGTCACTTACACACACACACAGAGACACTTACAGACACTTACACACACACACAGACTTGCACACAGACACACACACAGACACTTACACACAGAGACACTTACACACATACACTTCCACACACACACAGACACTTACACACAGAAACACACACACAGACACTTACACACACACACGGACACTTACACACACACACAGACACTTACAAACACACTCAGACACACACACACAGACATTACACACACACACAGACACTTACACACACACACAGACACTTTCAAACACACACACTCACACTTACACACACACACACACACACTCACACACACACACACACAGACACACACACACACAATTAGACACACACAGACACTTACACACACACACACACACACAGACACACACACACCCACTTAGACACACTCAGACACTTACACACACACACACACACACAGACACTTACACACACAGACACACGCACAGACACACACAGACACTTACAGACACACAGACACACACGCACACAGACAATTACACACACATACTGAGACACTTACACACGCTTGCACACACACACTGTCTTACACTCACACACAGACACTTATACACACACATTTACACACACACAGACACACACACACAGAGACTCTTACACACACACACACACACACTTAGACACAGACACTTACACACATAGACACACACACACAGACACTTACACACACACAGACGCTTACACACACACACAGACACTTACACACACAGACACTTACACACACACAGACACTTACACACACACACAGACACACTTAGACACAGACACTTACACACATAGACACACACACACAGACACTTACACACACACAGACGCTTACAAACACACACTCACACACACACAGAGACACTAACACACACACACCTACACGCACACACACACAGAGACACACACACACACACTTAGACACACTCAGACACTTACACACACACACACAGACACTTACACACACAGACACACGCACAGACACTTACACACAGACACTTACAGACACACAGACACACACGCACACAGACAATTACACACAGACACACACACACAGACTCTTACACACACACACACACTTAGACACACACACACGCACTTACACACACACACTTCCACACACACAGACACTTACACACAGACACTTCCACACACACATAGACAATTACACACAGACACACACACACACACACAGACTTACACACAGACACTTATACACACTTAGACACTTACAGACACTTAATCACACACACACAGACACTTGCGCACAGACACTTACTCAGACTCACAGACACTTATACACAGACACTTCCACACACACAGAGACCCACACACACACAGACACACACAGACACATACACGCACACAGAGACACTTACAGACAGACACTTACACACACACACAGAGACACACACACACACAGACACTTATACACAGACACTTACACACATACACACACACTTACACACACACAGGCACTTACCCACACATAGATACTTACAGACATTTAATCACACACACACAGACACTTACAAACACAGAGGCACTTACACACACACACACACACACACAGAGACACTTACAGACACTTACACACACACACAGACTTGAACACAGACACACACACAGACACTTACACACGCACAGAGACACTTACACACATACACTTCCACACACACACAGACACTTACACACAGAAACACACAGAGACACACACACACACACACACTGACAGACATTTGCACACACACACACACTGAAACTTACACACACACAGACACTGACGCACACACACAGGGACAGTTACACACACACACACTGACACTTACACATACACACACACACTTAGACACACACACACTTACACACAGACACTTACACACACATACTGAGACACTTACACACACTTGTACACACACACAGACACTTACACACACACACAGACACTTACACACACACAGACATTTACAAACACACTCAGACACACACACACAGAAATTACACACACACACAGACACTTACACATACACACAGACACTTTCAAACACACACACTCACACTTACACACACAGACACACACTCACACACACACAGACACACACAGACACACACACACACACTTACACACACACAGACACTTACACACACACACACACACACACACTTACACATACACACACACGCACACAGACACTTACACACACATACTTACACATACACACAGACAATTACACACAGACACACACACAGACACTTACACACACACACACAAAGACACTTACACACACACGCTTACACACAGACACACACAGAAACACACAAAGAGACACACACACACACACACACTTAGACACACACACACACTTACACACAGACACTTACACACACATACTGAGACACTTACACACACTTGCACGCACACACAGTCACTTACACACAGACACACACACAGAGACACACACACACACACACAAACAGACATTTACACACACACACACTGACACTTAAACACACACCTAGACACACACACACACACATACTGACACTTACAGACACACACTCAGACACTTACACACACACACTTACACACACACAGGCACTTACACACACATAGACACTTACAGACATTTAATCACACACACACAGACACTTACACACACAGAGGCACTTACACACACACACACACACACACACACACACACAGACAAATACACACACACACACACACACACAGAGACAAATACACACACAGACACTTACACACGAAGACACTTACACACACGCAGACACTTACAAACACACACACATGGACACACGCAGATACACACACACTCAGAGACTTACACTCAGTCACTTACACACACACACAGAGACACTTACAGACAATTACTCTCACACACAGACTTGCACACAGACACACACACAGACACTTACACACACACAGAGACGCTTACACACATACACTTCCACACACACACAGACACTTACACACAGAAACACACACACAGACACTTACACACACACACGGACATTACACACACACACAGACACTTACAAACACACTCAGACACACACACACAGACATTACACACACACACAGACACTTTCAAACACACACACTCACACTTACACACACACACTCACACACACACACACACACAGACACACACACACACACTTAGACACACACAGACACTTACACACACACACACACACACACACACTTCCACACACACAGAGACTCTTACACACACACACACACACACACTTACACACAGAGACTTACACACACATACTGAGACACTAACACATACTTTCACACACACACGGACACTAACACATACACACACACAGACACTTACACACACAGACACACACACACAGACACTTACACACACACACAGACGCTTACAAACACACACTCACAGAGACACAGAGACACTAACACACACACTTAGACACACTCAGACACTTACACACACACACACACACAGACACTTACACACACAGACACACGCACAGACACTTACACACAGACACTTACAGACACACAGACACACACGCACACAGACAATTACACACATACACACACACACACACACACTTACACACACACACTTCCACACACACAGACACTTACACACAGACACTTCCACACACACATAGATGTAGGAATCGACGGAGGGAGACTGCACTCTCATATGAGGTCGGCAGAACTCGTTTTATTGCGCAGATACATTTACTTATATATCATTCTTCTGTCAAATCACCACGACTAAGCATATCTTATTATCTTTTTCTTAGGTTTTCATTAGACCACTTCTACATCAATCATTAACTTTTAACCTATGCTTCAGCCTCTAATTATAATATTCTCCGCCTTGCCTGTTAGTTCCCTATCTTATGTAACTTAGTTTCTTGTACTACTCTGCAAGGACAGTACGTCCTTGAGGCCTAATCTTGGCTGCTAGCGCCTGCACAGTAGCCTGTTCGTGCACCTGCTCTAACACTCCATGTCCGTTACTCACAAGCCAAACTCCCACACATAGACAATTACACACAGACACACACACAGACACACACAGACTTACACACAGACACTTATACACACATAGACACTTACAGACACTTAATCACACACACACAGACACTTGCGCACAGACACTTACACAGACACACAGACACTTATACACAGACACTTCCACACACACAGAGAAACACACACACACAGACACACACAGACACTTACACGCACACAGAGACACTTACAGACAGACACTTACACACACACACAGAGACACACACAGACACACACACACACACACAGACACACACACACACACAGACACTTATACACAGACACTTACACACATACACAGACACATACACACACACACTTAGACACACACACACACACTTAGACACACACAGACACTTACACACACACACACACACACACTTCCACACACACTGTCTCTTACACACACACACACACTTAGACACACACACACACACTTACACACAGACACTTACACACACATACTGAGACACTTACACACGCTTGCACACACACACACTGGCACTTACACTCACACACAGACACTTATACACACAGACACACACACTTACACACACACTTACACACACAGAGACACTTACACACACACACACAGACACCACAGACACTTCCACACACACACAGACACTTACACACAGACACACACACTTACACACAGACACTTACACACACACAGAGACTCTTACACACAGACACTTCCACACACACACAGACACACACAGACACACACACAGACACACACAGACACACACACAGAGACACACACACACACACACTAACAGACATTTACACACACACACACTGACACTTAAACACACACCTAGACACACACACACACACATACTGACACTTACAGACAAACACACAGACGCTTACACACACACACACACACAGACAAATACACACACAGACACTTACACACGAAGACACTTACACACACGCAGACACTTACAAACACACACACATGGACACACGCAGATACACACACACTCAGAGACTTACGCTCAGTCACTTACACACACAGAGACACTTACAGACACTTACACACACACACAGACTTGCACACAGACACACACACAGACACTTACACACAGAGACACTTACACACATACACTTCCACACACACACAGACACTTACACACAGAAACACACACACAGACACTTACACACACACACGGACACTTACACACACACACAGACACTTACAAACACACTCAGACACACACACACAGACATTACACACACACACAGACACTTACACACACACACAGACACTTTCAAACACACACACTCACACTTACACACACACACACACACACTCACACACACACACACACAGACACACACACACAATTAGACACACACAGACACTTACACACACACACACACACACAGACACACACACACCCACTTAGACACACTCAGACACTTACACACACACACACACACACAGACACTTACACACACAGACACACGCACAGACACTTACACACAGACACTTACAGACACACAGACACACACGCACACAGACACTTACACACACATACTGAGACACTTACACACGCTTGCACACACACACTGTCTTACACTCACACACAGACACTTATACACACACATTTACACACACACAGACACACACACACAGAGACTCTTACACACACACACACACACACACTTACACACAGACACTTACACACACTCACACACACACAGAGACACTAACACACACACACCTACACACACACACACACAGAGACACACACACACACACTTAGACACACTCAGAAACTTACACACACACACACACACACAGACACTTACACACAGACACTTCCACGCACACATAGACAATTACACACAGACACACACACACACACACAGACTTACACACAGACACTTATACACAGACACTTACACACATACACAGACACTTACACATACACACACAAAGACACTTACACACACACGCTTACACACAGAAACATGCACATTTACACACACACAAACACACATTTACACATAGACAGAGACTCATACACACACACACACTTAGACACAAACACACACACACAGACACTTACACACACATACTGAGACACTTACACACACTTACACACACACACAGACACACACACACAGACTCTTACACACACACACTCACTTAGACACACACACACACACCTACACACAGACACTTACACACATATACTGAGACACTTACACACGCTTACACACACACACACTGACACTTACACACACACACAGACACTTATACACACAGACACACACACAGACACACACACCCAGAGACACACACAGACACTTACACACACGCACACACAGACACTCTACACACACACGCTTACACACAGACACACACACAGACACACACAGACACTTATACACAGACACTTACACACACACAGAGACACTTACACACACAGACACTTACACACACACACATACACTTACACACACAGACACACAACACACAGACACACACAGACACTTACACACACACAGAGACACACCCAGACACTTACACACACTTACGCACACACACACACACTTACACACAGACACTTACACACACAGAGACACTTTCACACATACACTTCCACACACACACAGACACTTACACCCAGAAACACACACAGAGACACACACACACACACAGACATTTACACACACACACACTGACACTTACACACACACACACAGACACTTACACACATACACAGATACAGTTACACACACACACACTGACACTTACACATACACACACACACTTAGACACACACACACACTTACACACAGACACTTACACACACATACTGAGACACTTACACACACTTGCACACACACACAGACACTTACACACACACACACACACACAGACACTTACCCCCACACACAGACACTTCCACACACTCAGACATTTACAAACACACTCAGACACACACACACAGACATTACACATACACACAGACACTTTCAAACACACACACTCACACTTACACACACAGACACACACTCACACACACACACACACACAGACACACACACACACACTTAGACACACACAGACACTTACACACACACACACACACACGCACACACTTACACATACACACACACGCACACAGACACTTACACACACATACTTACACATACACACAGACAATTACACACAGACACACACACACAGACACTTACACACACACACACAAAGACACTTACACACACACGCTTACACACAGACACACACAGAAACACACACATTTACACACACACACACACACATTTACACACACACACACACTTACACACAGACACTTACACACACACACACACACTGACACTTACACACACACAGAGACAGTTACACACACACACACTGACACTTACACATACACACACACACTTAGACACACACACACTTACACACAGACACATACACACACATACTGAGACACTTACACACACTTGCACACAGACACAGACACTTACACACAGACACACACACAGAGACACACACACACACACACAAACAGACATTTACACACACACACACTGACACTTAAACACACACCTAGACACACACACACACACATACTGACACTTACAGACACACACTCAGACACTTACACACACACACTTACACACACACAGGCACTTACACACACATAGACACTTACAGACATTTAATCACGCACACACAGACACTTACACACACAGAGGCACTTACACACACACACACACACACACACACACAGACGCTTACACACACACACACACACAGACAAATACACACACAGACACTTACACACGAAGACACTTACACACACGCAGACACTTACAAACACACACACATGGACACACGCAGATACACACACACTCAGAGACTTACACTCAGTCACTTACACACATACACAGAGACACTTACAGACACTTACACACACACACAGACTTGCACACAGACACACACAGACACTTACACAAACACAGAGACACTTACACACATACACTTCCACACACACACAGACACTTACACACAGAAACACACACACAGACACTTACACACACACACAGACACTAACACATACACACACACACAGACACTTACACACACAGACACACGCACACAGACAATTACACACATACACACACACACACACTTACACACACACACTTCCACACACACAGACACTTACACACAGACACTTCCACACACACATAGATGTAGGAATCGACGGAGGGAGACTGCACTCTCATATGAGGTCGGCAGAACTCGTTTTATTGCGCAGATACATTTACTTATATATCATTCTTCTGTCAAATCACCACGACTAAGCATATCTTATTATCTTTTTCTTAGGTTTTCATTAGACCACTTCTACATCAATCATTAACTTTTAACCTATGCTTCAGCCTCTAATTATAATATTCTCCGCCTTGCCTGTTAGTTCCCTATCTTATGTAACTTAGTTTCTTGTGCTACTCTGCAAGGACAGTACGTCCTTGAGGCCTAATCTTGGCTGCTAGCGCCTGCACAGTAGCCTGTTCGTGCACCTGCTCTAACACTCCATGTCCGTTACTCACAAGCCAAACTCCCACACATAGACAATTACACACAGACACACACACACACACACAGACTTACACACAGACACTTATACACACATAGACACTTACAGACACTTAATCACACACACACAGACACTTGCGCACAGACACTTACACAGACACACAGACACTTATACACAGACACTTCCACACACACAGAGAAACACACACACACAGACACACACAGACACTTACACGCACACAGAGACACTTACAGACAGACACTTACACACACACACACAGACACACACAGACACACACACACACACAGACACACACACACACACAGACACTTATACACAGACACTTACACACATACACAGACACATACACACACACACTTAGACACACACACACACTTAGACACACACAGACACTTACACACACACACACACACACACACACTTCCACACACACAGTCTGTTACACACACACACACACTTAGACACACACGCACACACTTACACACAGACACTTACACACACATACTGAGACACTTACACACGCTTGCACACACACACTGACACTTACACTCACACACAGACACTTATACACACACATTTACACACACACAGACACACACACACACACACAGAGACACACACACACACACTTAGACACACACAGACACTTACACACACACACACACACACACACACACTTCCACACACACAGTCTCTTACACACACACACACACTTAGACACACACGCACACACTTACACACAGACACTTACACACACATACTGAGACACTTACACACGCTTGCACACACACACTGACACTTACACTCGCACACAGACACTTATACACACACATTTACACACACACAGACACACACACACAGAGACTCTTACACACAGACACTTCCACACACACACAGGCACACACAGACACACACACAGAGACACACACACACACACACTAACAGACATTTACACACACACACACTGACACTTAAACACACACCTAGACACACACACACACACATACTGACACTTACAGACAAACACACAGACGCTTACACACACACACACACACAGACAAATACACACACAGACACTTACACACGAAGACACTTACACACACGCAGACACTTACAAACACACACACATGGACACACGACGATACACACACACACAGAGACTTACACTCAGTCACTTACACACACACACAGAGACACTTACAGACACTTACACACACACACAGACTTGCACACAGACACACACAGACACTTACACACACAGAGAGACACTTACACACATACACTTCCACACACACACAGACACTTACACACAGAAACACACACACAGACACTTACACACACACACGGACACTTACACACACACACAGACACTTACAAACACACTCAGACACACACACACAGACATTACACACACACACAGACACTTTCAAACACACACACTCACACTTACACACACACACACACTCACACACACACACACACACAGACACACACACACACACTTAGACACACACAGACACTTACACACACACACACACACACACTTCCACACACACAGTCTCGTACACACACACACACACTTAGACATACACGCACACACTTACACACAGACACTTACACACACATACTGAGACACTTACACACGCTTGCACACACACACACTGACACTTACACTCACACACAGACACTTATACACACACATTTACACACACACAGACACACACACACAGAGACTCTTACACACACACACACACACACTTACACACAGAGACTTACACACACACACAGACGCTTACAAACACACACTCACACACACACACAGAGACACACACACACACACTTAGACACACTCAGACACTTACACACACACACATACAGCCACTTACACACACAGACACACGCACAGACACTTACACACAGGCACAGACACACAGACACACACGCACACAGACAATTACACACATACACACACACACACACAGACTTACACACAGACACTTATACACACATAGACACTTACAGACACTTAATCACACACACACAGACACTTGCGCACAGACACTTACACAGACACACAGACACTTATACACAGACACTTCCACACACACAAACACACACACACAGACACACACAGACACTTACACGCACACAGAGACACTTACAGACAGACACTTACACACACACACAGAGACACATACAGACACACACACACACACAGACACACACACACACACAGACACTTGCGCACAGACATTTACACAGACACACAGACACTTATACACAGACACTTCCACACACACAAACACACACACACAGACACACACAGACACTTACACGCACACAGAGACACTTACAGACAGACACTTACACACATACACAGACACATACACACACACACTTAGACACACACACACACACTTAGACACACACAGACACTTACACACACACACACACACACACACTTCCACACACACAGGCTCTTACACACACACACACACTCACACACACACACACACACACACACACAGACACACACACACACAATTAGACACACACAGACACTTACACACACACACACACACACAGACACACACACACACACTTAGACACACTCAGACACTTACACACACACACACACACACAGACACTTACAAACACAGACACACGCACACAGACAATTACACACACATACTGAGACACTAACACACACTTGCACACACACACACTGGCACTTACACTCACACACAGACACTTATACACACAGACACACACACTTACACACACTCACACACTTACACACACAGAGACACTTACACACACACACACAGACACCACAGACACTTCCACACACACACAGACACTTACACACAGACACACACACTTACACACAGACACTAACACACACACAGAGACTCTTACACACAGACACTTCCACACACACACAGACATTACACACACAGACAGACACTTACACACACACATAGACACTTTCTAACACACACACTCACACTTACACACACTCACACACACACACACACAGACACACACACACACACTTAGACACACACAGACACTTACACACACACACACACACACACACACACTTCCACACACACAGGCTCTTACGCACACACACACACTTAGACACACACACACACACTTACACACAGACACTTACACACACATACTGTGACACTTACACATGCTTGCACACACACACACTGACACTTACACTCACACACAGACACTTATACACACAGACACACACACTTACACACACACACACAGACACCACAGACACTTCCACACACACACAGACACTTACACACAGACACACACACTTACACACAGTCACTTACACACACACAGAGACTCTTACACACAGACACTTCCACACACACACAGACACTTACACACAGACACACACACAGAGACACACACACACACACACAAACAGACATTTACACACACACACACTGACACTTAAACACACACCTAGACACACACACACACACATACTGACACTTACAGACACACACTCAGACACTTACACACACGCACTTACACACACACAGGCACTTACACACACATAGACACTTACAGACATTTAATCACACACACACAGACACTTACACACACAGAGGCACTTACACACACACACACACACACACACAGACGCTTACACACACACACACACACACACACAGACAAATACACAGACAGACACTTACACACGAAGACACACACACGCAGACACTTACAAACACACACACACGGACACACGCAGATACACACACACTCAGAGACTTACACTCAGTCACTTACACACACACACAGAGACACTTACAGACACTTAGACACACACACAGACTTGCACACAGACACACACACAGACACTTACACACATACACTTCCACACACACACAGACACTTACACACAGAAACACACACACAGACACTTACACACACACACGGACACTTTCAAACACACACACTCACACTTACACACACACACACACTCACACACACACACACACGCACATACAGACACACACACACACACTTAGACACACACAGACACTTACACACACACACACACACACACACTTATACACACAGACACACACACAGACACACACACCCACAGACACACACAGACACTTACACACACACACACACAGACACTTACAAACACACGCTTACACACAGACACACACACAGACACACACAGACACTTACACACAGACACTTACACACACACAGAGACACTTACACACACAGACACTTACACACACACACATACATTTACACACACAGACACACAACACACAGACACACGCAGACACTTACACACACTTACACACGCACACACACACACACACACACACAGACACTTACACACACACAGAGACACTTTCACCCATACACTTCCACACACACACAGACACTTACAAACAGAAACACACTCAGAGACACACACACACACAGAGACATTTACACACACACTCAGTGACACTTACACACACACACAGAGACACTTACACACATACACAGAGACAGTTACACACACACACACTGACACTTACACATACACACACACACTTAGACACACACACACACTTACACACAGACACTTACACACACATACTGAGACACTTGCACACACTTGCACACACACACAGACACTTACACACACACACACACACAGAGACACTCACACACACACACAGACACTTACACACACACACAGACATTTACAAACACACTCAGACACACACACACAGACATTACACACACACACAGACGCTTACACATACACACAGACACTTTCAAACACACACACTCACACTTACACACACACACACACACTCACACACACACACACACACAGAGACACACACACACACACTTAGACACACACAGACACTTACACACACACACACAAAGACACTTACACACACACGCTTACACACAGACACACACAGAAACACACACAGAGACACACACACACACATTTACACCCACACACACACTTACACACAGACACTTGCACACACATACTGAGACACTTACACACACTTACACACACACACAGACACTTACACACACACACACTGACACTTACACACACACAGACGCTTACACACACAGAGACACACACACACAGACACTTACACACACAGAGACACTTACACAAACACACACACAGAGACACACACACACAGACACTTACACACACACAGACACTTACACACACACACACACACACACACACACTTCCACACACACAGACTCTTACACACACACACACACTTAGACACACACACACGCACTTACACACACACACTTCCACACACACAGACAATTACACACAGACACTTCCACACACACATAGACAATTACACACAGACACACACACACACACACACAGACTTACACACAGACACTTACACAGACACACAGACACTTATAAACAGACACTTCCACACACACAGAGACACACACACACACACAGACACACACAGACACTTACACGCACACAGAGACACTTACAGACAGACACTTACACACACACACAGAGGCACACACAGACACTTACACACACACAAACAGACACAGACACACACACAGACACTTATACACACTTACACACATACACAGACACTTGCACATACACACACACACTTAGAAACACACACACACTGACACACACACACACACAAACACTGAGACACTTACACACAGACACTTACACACACACACAGACACTTATACACAGACACACACACACAGACACTTGCACACAGACACTTACACGCAGACACACAGATACTTCCACACACACACAGACACTTACACACACACAGACACTTACACACACACACACACACTTACACACAGACACACACACAGAGACACTTACACACAGACACTTCCACACACACACAGACACTTACTCACAGACACACACACACACACTTACAATTACAGACACAGACACACAACACACAGACACACACAGACACACACATACAGAGACACTTACACACAGACTCTTACACACACACACACAGACACACACAGATACTTACACACACACTCACACACAGAGACTCTTACAGACACACAGACACTTACACACAGACACATACACTTACACACACAGACACACAACACAGAGACACACACAGACACTTACACACACACAGAGACACACACAGACACTTACACACACTTACACACAGACACTTACACACACACAGAGACACTTTCACACATACACTTCCACACACACACAGACACTTACACACAGAAACACACACAGAGACACACACACACAGAGACATTTACACACACACACACGGTCACTTTCACAAACACACACAGACACTTACACACAGACAAATCTACACACATAGACACTTACAGACACTTAATAACACACACACAGACACTTGCACACAGACACTTACACAGACACACAGACACTTATACACAGACACTTCCACACACACACAGACACACACACACACAGACACACACAGACACTTACACACACACACACACAGAGACACTTACAGACACACAGACAATTACACACACATACTTACACATACACAGGCACACACACACACAGAGGCAATTACACACAGACACACAGACACGCACTTACACACACACACTTCCACACACACACAGAGACACTGACACACATACACTTCAACACACACACAGACAATTACACACAGACACACACACACAGACACTTACACACACACACATAGAGACACTTACACACACACGCTTACCCACAGACACACACGCAGACACACACAGACACTTACACACAGACACTTACACACACACACAGACACTTACACACACAGACACTTACACACACACACATACACACACAGACACACAACACACATACACTTACACACACTTACACACGCACACACACACACACACTTACACACAGACACACACACCCAGAGACACTTTCACACATACACTTCCACACACACACAGACACTTACACACAGAAACACACTCAGAGACACACGCACACACAGAGACAGTTACACACACACACACTGACACTTACACAGACACACAGACACTTACACACACACATTTACACACACACAGACACTTACACACACACACAGACTCTTACACACACACACAGACTCTTACACACACATACAGACACTTTCAAACACACACACTCACACTTACACACACACACACACTCACACACACACACACACACACAGAGACACACACACACACTTAGACACACACAGACACTTACACACACACACACACACACACGCTTACCCCCATACACACACACGCACACACACTTACACATACACACACACGCACACAGACACTTACACACACATCCTTACACATACACGCAGACAATTACACACAGACACACACACACAGACACTTACACACACACACACAAAGACACTTACACACACACGCCTACACACAGACACACACAGAAACACACACAGAGACACACACACACACATTTACACACACACACACACTTACACACACAGACACTTACACACACATACTGAGACACTTACACACACTTACACACACACACAGACACTTACACACACACACACAGACACTGACACTTACACACACACAGACGCTTACAAACACACACACACACAAGCACAGAGACACTTACACACAGAGAGACACTTACACACACACACACACACAGAGACACAAACACACAGACACTTACACACACACACACACACACACACACACACACACACTTCCACACACACAGACTCTTACACACACACACACACTTACACACCGACACTTACACACGCACAGACACTTAAAAACACACGCACACACACACAGACGCTTACACACACACACAGACATTTACAAACACACTCAGACACACACACACAGACATTACACACACACACAGACACTTACACATACACACAGACACTTTCAAACACACACACTCACACTTACACACACACACACACACACTCACACACACACACACACACACAGAGACACACACACACACACACATAGAGACACTTACACACACACGCTTACCCCCAGACACACACGAAGACACACACAGACACTTACACACAGACACTTACACACACACACAGACACTTACACACACAGACACACAACACACATACACTTACACACACTTACACACGCACACACACACACACTTACACACAGACACTTACACACACACAGAGACACTTTCACACATACACTTCCACACACACACAGACACTTACACACAGAAACACACTCAGAGACACACACACACACAGAGACATTTACACACACACACACTGACACTTACACACACACACACAGACACTTATACACATACACAGAGACAGTTACACACACACACACTGACACTTACACAGACACACAGACACTTACACACACATTTACACACACACAGACACTTACACACACACACAGACTCTTACACATACACACACACACTTAGACACACACACACTTTCACACAGACACTTACACACGCATACTGAGACACTTACACACACTTGCACACACACACAGACACTTACACACAGACACACACACACAGACACTTACACACGCACACAGACACTTACACACACACACAGACACTTTCAAACACACACACTCACACTTACACACACACACACTCACACACACACACACACACACACAGACACACACACTTTGACACACACAGGCACTTACACACACACACACACACATACTTACACATACACACAGAGAATTACACACAGACACACACACACAGACACTTACACACACTCACACTTAAACACACACACACTCACACACACACACACACAGACACACACACACACACTTAGACACACACAGAGACTTACACACACACACACACATACTTACACATACACACAGACAATTACACACAGACACACACACACAGACACTTACACACACTTACACACGCACACACACACACACTTACACACAGACACACACACCCAGAGACACTTTCACACATACACTTCCACACACACACAGACACTTACACACAGAAACACAGTCAGAGACACACACACACACAGAGACAGTTACACACACACACACTGACACTTACACAGACACACAGACACTTACACACACACATTTACACACACACAGACACTTACACACACACACAGACTCTTACACATACACACACACACTTAGACACACACACACACTTTCACACAGACACTTACACACACATACTGAGACACTTACACACACTTGCACACACACACACACACTTAGACACACACACACACTTAGACACAGACACTTACACACACATACTGAGACACTTACACACACTTGCACACACACACAGACACTTACACACACACACAGACTCTTACACACACACACAGACACTTACACACACACACAGACACTTTCAAACACACACACTCACACTTACACACACACACACACACTCACACACACACACTCACACTTACACACACACACACACTCACACACACACACAGACACACACACACACACTTAGACACACACAGGCACTTACACACACACACACACACATACTTACACATACACACAGACAATTACACACAGACACACACACACAGACACTTACACACACACACAAAGACACTTACACACACACACTTACACACAGACACACACAGAAACACACACAGAGACCACACACACACACACATTTACACACACACACACACTTACACACAGACACTTACACACACATACTGAGACACTTACACACACTTACACACACTGACACTTACACACACACACACACACACACACACTGACACTTACACACACACACAGACTCTTACACACACACACAGACTCTTACACACACATACAGACACTTTCAAACACGCACACTCACACTTACACACACACACACACTCACACACACACACACACACACAGAGACACACACACACACACTTAGACACACACAGACACTTACACACACACACACACACACAAACTTACACATACACACACACGCACACACACTTACACATACACACACACGCACACAGACACTTACACACACATACTTACACATACACGCAGACAATTACACACAGACACACACACACAGACACTTACACACACACACACAAAGACACTTACACACACACGCTTACACACAGACACACACAGAAACACACACAGAGACACACACACACACATTTACACACACACACACACTTACACACACAGACACTTACACACACATACTGAGACACTTACACACACTTACACACACACACAGACACTTACACACACACACACAGACACTGACACTTACACACACACAGACGCTTACAAACACACACACACACAAGCACAGAGACACTTACACACAGAGAGACACTTACACACACACACACACACAGAGACACAAACACACAGACACTTACACACACACACACACTTACACACCGACACTTACACACGCACAGACACTTAAAAACACACGCACACACACACAGACACTTACACACACACACAGACATTTACAAACACACTCAGACACACACACACAGACATTACACACACGCACAGACACTTACACATACACACAGACACTTTCAAACACACACACTCACACTTACACACACACACACACACTCACACACACACACACACACACACAGACACACACACACACTTGGACACACACAGACACTTACACACACACACAGACTTACACACACACACAGACACACACACACACAGACGTTTTCAAACACACACACTCACACTTACACACACACACACACACTCACACACACACACACACAGACACACACACACACACTTAGACACACACAGAGACTTACACACACACACACACATACTTACACATACACACAGACAATTACACACAGACACACACACACAGACACTTACACACACTTACACACGCACACACACACACACTTACACACAGACACACACCCCCAGAGACACTTTCACACATACACTTCCACACACACACAGACACTTACACACAGAAACACACTCAGAGACACACACACACACACAGACAGTTACACACACACACACTGACACTTACACAGACACACAGACACTTACACACACACATTTACACACACACAGACACTTACACACACACACAGACTCTTACACATACACACACACACTTAGACACACACACACACTTTCACACAGACACTTACACACACATACTGAGACACTTACACACACTTGCACACACACACACACACTTAGACACACACACACACTTAGACACAGACACTTACACACACATACTGAGACACTTACACACACTTGCACACACACACAGACACTTACACACACACACAGACTCTTACACACACACACAGACACTTACACACACACACAGACACTTTCAAACACACACACAGACATTACACACACACACACTCACACACACACACACACACAGACACACACACACACACAGACACTTACACACACAGACACTTACACACACACACATACACACACAGACACACAACACACATACACTTACACACACTTACACACGCACACACACACACACTTACACACAGACTCTTACACACACACAGAGACACTTTCACACATACACTTCCACACACACACAGACACTTACACACAGAAACACACTCAGAGACACAAACACACACAGAGACATTTACACACACACACACTGACACTTACACACACACACACAGACACTTACACACATACACAGAGACAGTTACACACACACACACTGACACTTACACAGACACACAGACACTTACACACACACATTTACACACACACAGACACTTAGACACACACAGAGACTTACACACACACACACACATACTTACACATACACACAGACAATTACACACAGACACATACACACAGACTCTTACACATACACACACACACTTAGACACACACACACACTTTCACACAGACACTTACACACAGACACACACACACAGACATTTACACACGCACACAGACACTTACACACACACATTTACACACACACAGACACTTACACACACACACAGACTCTTACACACACACACAGACACTTACACACACACACAGACACTTTCAAACACACACACTCACACTTACACACACACACACTCACACACTCACACACACACACACAGACACACACACACACACTTAGACACACACAGGCACTTACACACACACACACACATACTTGCACATACACACAGACAATTACACACAGACACACACACACAGACACTTACACACACACACAAAGACACTTACACACACACGCTTACACACAGACACACACAGAAACACACACAGAGACCACACACACACACACATTTACACACACACACACACTTACACACAGACACTTACACACACATACTGAGACACTTACACACACTTACACAGACTGACACTTACACACACACACACACTCACACTTACACACACACACACACACTCACACACACACACACAGAGACACACACACACACACTTAGACACACACAGACACTTACACACACACACACACACACACTTACACATACACACAGACACTTACACACTTACACACACACACAGACACTTATACACAGACACACACACACAGACACTTACACACAGACACTTACACGCAGACACACAGACACTTACACACACGCACAGACACTTACACACACACAGACACTTACACACACACACACACACACACACTTCCACACACACAGACTCTTACACACACACACACACTTAGACACACACACACACACACACGGACAATTTCACACACATACTGAGACACTTACACACGCTTACACACACACACACTGACACTTACACACACACACAGACACTTATACACAGAGACACACACACAGACACACACACACACAGACACACACAGACACTTACACACACACACACAGACACTTACACACACACGCTTTCACACAGACACACACACAGACACACACAGACACTTACACACAGAGACACACACAGACACTTACACACACTTACACACGCACACACACACACACTTACACACAGACACTTACACACACCCAGAGACACTTTCACACATACACTTCCACACACACACAGACACTTACACACAGAAACACACACAGACACACACACACACACACAGACATTTACACACACACACACTGACACTTACACACACACACACAGACACTTACACACATACACAGTGACAGTAACACACACACACACTGACACTTACACAGACACACAGACACTTACAGACAGACATTTACACACACACAGACACTTACACACACACACAGACTCTTACACATACACACACACACTTAGACACACACACACACACTTTCACACAGACACTTACACACACATACTGAGACACTTACACACACTTGCACACACACACAGACACTTACACACAGACACACACACACAGACACTTACACACACACATTTACACACACACAGACACTTACACACACAAAAAGACTATTACACACACACACAGACACTTACACACAGACACAGACACTTTCAAACACACACACACTCACACTTACACACACACACACACTCACACACACACACACACACAGACACACACACACACACTTAGACACACACAGAGACTTACACACACACACACATACTTACACATACACACAGACAATTACACACAGACACACACACACAGACACTTACACACACACACAGACACTTATACACACACGCTTACACACAGACACACACAGAAACACACACAGAGACCACACACACACACATTTACACACACACACACACTTACACACAGACACTTACACACACATACTGAGACACTTACACACACTTACACACACACACACTTACACACAGCCACACACACACACACAATGACACTTACACACACACAGACACTTACAAACACACACACAGACACACAGACACTCACACACACAGAGACACACACACACACACACACACAGACACACACACACACACTTAGACACACACAGACACTTACACACACATTCACACGCACACACACTTCCACACACACAGGCTCTTACACACACACACACACACACACTTAGACACACACACACACACTTACACACAGACACTTACACACACATACTGAGACACTTACACACGCTTGCACACACACACACTGACTCTTACACACACACACAGACACACACACACACTTACACACACAGAGACACTTACACACACACACACAGACACCACAGAGACAGTTACACACAGACACACTGACACTTACACAGACACACAGACACTTACACACACACATTTACACACACACAGACACTTACACACACACACAGACTCTTACACATACACACACACACTTAGACACACACACACACTTAGACACAGACACTTACACACACATACTGAGACACTTACACACACTTGCACACACACACAGACTCTTACACACACACACACACACTTAGACACACACACACACACTTACACACAGACACTTACACACACATACTGAGACACTTACACATACTTTCACACACACACAGACACTAACACATACACACACACACAGACACTTACACACACAGACACACACACACAGACACACACACACACAGACGCTTACAAACACACACACACACAGAGACACTAACACACACACCTACACACACACACACACACACAGAGACACACACACACACTTAGACACACTCAGACACTTACACACACACACACACACACAGACACTTACACACACAGACACACGCACAGACACTTACACACAGACAGTTACAGACACACAGACACACGCACACAGACTCTAACACACACACACTTAGACACACACACACGCACTTACACACACACACTTCCACACACACAGACAATTACACACAGACACTTCCACACACACATCGACAATTACACACAGACACACACACACACACACACAGACTTACACACAGACACTTACACAGACACACAGACACTTATAAACAGACACTTCCACACACACAGAGACACACACACACACAGACACACACAGACACTTACACGCACACAGAGACACTTACAGACAGACACTTACACACACACACAGAGGCACACACAGACGCTTACACACACACAAACAGACACAGACACACACACAGACACTTATACACACTTACACACATACACAGACACTTGCACATACACACACACACTTAGAAACACACACACACTGACACACACACACACACAAACACTGAGACACTTACACACAGACACTTACACACACACACAGACACTTATACACAGACACACACACACAGACACTTGCACACAGACACTTACACGCAGACACACAGATACTTCCACACACACACAGACACTTACACACACACAGACACTTACACACACACACACACACTTACACACAGACACACACACAGAGACACTTACACACAGACACTTCCACACACACACAGACACTTACTCACAGACACACACACACACACTTACAATTACAGACACAGACACACAACACACAGACACACACAGACACACACATACAGAGACACTTACACACAGACTCTTACACACACACACACAGACACACACAGATACTTACACACACACTCACACACAGAGACTCTTACAGACACACAGACACTTACACACAGACACATACACTTACACACACAGACACACAACACAGAGACACACACAGACACTTACACACACACAGAGACACACACAGACACTTACACACATTTACACACGCACACACACACACACTTACACACAGACACTTACACACACACAGAGACACTTTCACACATACACTTCCACACACACACAGACACTTACACACAGAAACACACACAGAGACACACACAGACAGAGACATTTACACACACACACACGGTCACTTTCACAAACACACACAGACACTTACACACAGACACTTACACAGACACACAGACACTTATACACAGACACTTCCACACACACACAGACACACACACACACAGACACACACAGACACTTACACACAC
This sequence comes from Podargus strigoides, assembly GCA_028020825.1. Lineage (NCBI taxonomy): Eukaryota > Metazoa > Chordata > Aves > Caprimulgiformes > Podargidae > Podargus > Podargus strigoides. Next base: position 40,410,575 of record CM051662.1, read on the forward strand.
ACACACACAGAGACACTTACAGACACACAGACAATTACACACACATACTTACACATACACAGGCACACACACACACAGAGACAATTACACACAGACACACAGACACGCACTTACACACACACACTTCCACACACACACAGAGACACTGACACACATACACTTCAACACACACACAGACAATTACACACAGACACACACACACAGACACTTACACACACACACATAGAGACACTTACACACACACGCTTACCCACAGAGACACACGCAGACACACACAGACACTTACACACACACACAGACACTTACACACACAGACACTTACACACACACACATACACACACAGACACACAACACACATACACTTACACACACTTACACACGCACACACACACACACTTACACACAGACACACACACCCAGAGACACTTTCACACATACACTTCCACACACACACAGACACTTACACACAGAAACACACTCAGAGACACACGCACACACAGAGACAGTTACACACACACACACTGACACTTACACAGACACACAGACACTTACACACACACATTTACACACACACAGACACTTACACACACACACAGACTCTTACACATACACACACACACTTAGACACACACACACACTTTCACACAGACACTTACACACACATACTGAGACACTTACACACACTTGCACACACACACACACACTTAGACAGACACACACACTTAGACACAGACACTTACACACACATACTGAGACACTTACACACACTTGCACACACACACAGACACTTACACACACACACAGACTCTTACACACACACACAGACACTTACACACACACACAGACACTTTCAAACACACACACTCACACTTACACACACACACACACTCACACACACACACACAGAGACACACACACACACACATAGAGACACTTACACACACACGCTTACCCCCAGACACACACGCAGACACACACAGACACTTACACACAGACACTTACACACACACACAGACACTTACACACACAGACACACAACACACATACACTTACACACACTTACACACGCACACACACACACACTTACACACAGACACTTACACACACACAGAGACACTTTCACACATACACTTCCACACACACACAGACACTTACACACAGAAACACACTCAGAGACACACACACACACAGAGACATTTACACACACACACACTGACACTTACACACACACACACAGACACTTACACACATACACAGAGACAGTTACACACACACACACTGACACTTACACAGACACACAGACACTTACACACACACATTTACACACACACAGACACATACACACACACAGACT
>CM051662.1:40416929-40424429 GCA_028020825.1 Podargus strigoides
AGACACTTTCAAACACACACACTCACACTTACACACACACACACACTCACACACACACACACACAGAGACACACACACACACACTTAGACACACACAGACACTTACACACACACACACACACACACAAACTTGCACATACACACACACGCACACACACTTACACATACACACACACGCACACAGATACTTACACACACATACTTACACATACACAAAGACAATTACACACACACACACACACACAGACACTTATACACACACACAAAAAGACACTTACACACACACGCTTACACACAGACACACACAGAAACACACACAGAGACACACACACACACATTTACACACACACACACACTTACACACACAGACACTTACACACACATACTGAGACACTTACACACACTTACACACACACACAGACACTTACACACACACACAGACACTGACACTTACACACACACAGACGCTTACAAACACACACACACACAAACACAGAGACACTTACACACAGAGAGAAACTTACACACACACACACACACACACACACACACACACACTTCCACACACACAGACTCTTACACACACACACACACTTAGACACACACACACACACTTACACACAGACACTTACACACACATAGACACTTACAGACGCTTAATCACACACACACAGACACTTGCGCACAGACACTTACACAGACACACAGACACTTATACACAGACACTTCCACACACACAGAGACACACACACACACAGACACACACGGACACTTACACGCACACAGAGACACTTACAGACAGACACTTACACACACACACAGAGACACACACAGACACTTACACACACACACACAGATACACACACACACACAGACACTTATACACAGACACTTACACACATACACAGACACTTACACATACACACACACGCTTAGACACACACACACACTGACACACACACACACACACAAACACTGAGACACTTACACACAGACACTTACACAAACACACAGACACTTATACACAGACACACACACACAGACACTTACACACAGACACTTACACGCAGACACACAGACTCTTACACACACACACAGACACTTACACACACACAGACACTTACACACACACACACACACACACACTTCCACACACACAGACTCTTACACACACACACACACTTAGACACACACACACACACACACAGACACTTTCACACACATACTGAGACACTTACACACGCTTACAAACACACACACTGACACTTACACACACACACAGACACTTATACACACAGACACACACACAGACACACACACACACAGACACACACAGACACTTACACACACACACACAGACACTTACACACACACGCTTTCACACAGACACACACACAGACACTTACACACAGAGACACACACAGACACTTACACACACTTACACACGCACACACACACACTTACACACAGACACTTACACACACCCAGAGACACTTTCACACATACACTTCCACACACACAAAGACACTTACTCACAGAAACACACACAGAGACACACACACACACAGAGACATTTTCACACACACACACTGACACTTACACACACACACACAGACACTTGCACACATACACAGAGACAGTTACACACACACACACTGACACTTACACAGACACACAGACACTTACACACAGACATTTACACACACACAGACACTTACACACACACACAGACTCTTACACACACACACACACACTTAGACACACACACACACTTTCACACAGACACTTACACACACATACTGAGACACTTACACACACTTGCACACACACACAGACACTTACACACAGACACACACAGATTCTTACACACACACACAGACACTTACACACACACACAGACACTTTCAAACACACACACTCACACTTACACACACACACACACTCACACACACACACACACACAGACACACACACACACACTTAGACACACACAGAGACTTACACACACACACACACACATACTTACACATACACACAGACAATTGCACACAGACACACACACACAGACACTTACACACACACACAGACACTTACACACACACACGCTTACACACAGACACACACAGAAACACACACAGAGACCACACACACACACACATTTACACACACACACACACTTACACACAGACACTTACACACACATACTGAGACACTTACACACACTTACACACACACACACTTACACACACACACACACACACACACACAATGACACTTACACACACACAGACACTTACAAACACACACACAGACACACAGACACTTACACACACAGAGACACTTACACACACACACACACACAGATACACACACACACACTTAGACACACACAGACACTTACACACACATTCACACGCACACACACTTCCACACACACAGGCTCTTACACACACACACACACACTTAGACACACACACACACACTTACACACAGACACTTACACACACATACTGAGACACTTACACACGCTTGCACACACACACACTGACTCTTACACACACACACAGACACACACACACACTTACACACACAGAGACACTTACACACACACACACAGACACCACAGACACTTCCACACACACACAGACACTTACACACAGACACACACACACAGAGACTCTTACACACAGACACTTCCACACACACACAGACACTTACACACAGACACACACACAGAGACACACACACACACACACAAACAGACATTTACACACACACACACTGACACTTAAACACACACATAGACACACACACACACACATACTGACACTTACAGACACACACTCAGACACTTACACACACACACTTACACACACACAGGCACTTACCCACACATAGATACTTACAGACATTTAATCACACACACACAGACACTTACACACACAGAGGCACTTACACACACACACACACACACACACACACACACACAGACGCTTACACACACACACACACACACACAGACAAATACACACACAGACACTTACACACGAAGACACTTACACACACGCAGACACTTACAAACACACACACATGGACACACGCAGATACACACACACTCAGAGACTTACACTCAGTCACTTACACACACACACAGAGACACTTACAGACACTTACACACACACACAGACTTGCACACAGACACACACACAGACACTTACACACGCACAGAGACACTTCCACACATACACTTCCACACACACACAGACACTTACACACAGAAACACACACACAGACACTTACACACACACACGGACATTACACACACACACAGACACTTACAAACACACTCAGACACACACACACAGACATTACACACACACACAGAGACTTTCAAACACACACCCTCACACTTACACACACACACTCACACACACACACACACACAGACACACACACACACACTTAGACACACACAGACACTTACACACACACACACACACACACACACTTCCACACACACAGAGACTCTTACACACACACACACACACACACTTACACACAGAGACTTACACACACATACTGAGACACTAACACATACTTTCACACACACACGGACACTAACACATACACACACACACAGACACTTACACACACAGACACACACACACAGACACTTACACACACACACAGACGCTTACAAACACACACTCACACACACACAGAGACACTAACACACACACTTAGACACACTCAGACACTTACACACACACACACACACAGACACTTACACACACAGACACACGCACACAGACAATTACACACATACACACACACACACACTTACACACACACACTTCCACACACACAGACACTTACACACAGACACTTCCACACACACATAGATGTAGGAATCGACGGAGGGAGACTGCACTCTCATATGAGGTCGGCAGAACTCGTTTTATTGCGCAGATACATTTACTTATATATCATTCTTCTGTCAAATCACCACGACTAAGCATATCTTATTATCTTTTTCTTAGGTTTTCATTAGACCACTTCTACATCAATCATTAACTTTTAACCTATGCTTCAGCCTCTAATTATAATATTCTCCGCCTTGCCTGTTAGTTCCCTATCTTATGTAACTTAGTTTCTTGTGCTACTCTGCAAGGACAGTACGTCCTTGAGGCCTAATCTTGGCTGCTAGCGCCTGCACAGTAGCCTGTTCGTGCACCTGCTCTAACACTCCATGTCCGTTACTCACAAGCCAAACTCCCACACATAGACAATTACACACAGACACACACACACACACACAGACTTACACACAGACACTTATACACACATAGACACTTACAGACACTTAATCACACACACACAGACACTTGCGCACAGACACTTACACAGACACACAGACACTTAGACACAGACACTTCCACACACACAGAGAAACACACACACACAGACACACACAGACACTTACACGCACACAGAGACACTTACAGACAGACACTTACACACACACACAGAGACACACACAGACACACACACACACACACAGACACACACACACACACAGACACTTATACACAGACACTTACACACATACACAGACACATACACACACACACTTAGACACACACACACACACTTAGACACACACAGACACTTACACACACACACACACACACACACACTTCCACACACACAGGCTCTTACACACACACACAATTAGACACACACGCACACACACACAGACACTTACACACACATACTGAGACACTTACACACGCTTGGACACACACACACTGGCACTTACACTCACACACAGACACTTATACACACAGACACACACACTTACACACACACACACACTTACACACACAGAGACACTTACACACACACACACAGACACCACAGACACTTCCACACACACACAGACACTTACACACAGACACACACACTTACACACAGACACTTACACACACACACAGACACACACAGACACACACACAGAGACACACACACACACACACTAACAGACATTTACACACACACACACTGACACTTAAACACACACCTAGACACACACACACACACATACTGACACTTACAGACAAACACACAGAGGCTTACACACACACACACACACAGACAAATACACACACAGACACTTACACACGAAGACACTTACACACACGCAGACACTTACAAACACACACACATGGACACACGCAGATACACACAAACTCAGAGACTTACACTCAGTCACTTACACACACACACAGAGACACTTACAGACACTTACACACACACACAGACTTGCACACAGACACACACACAGACACTTACACACCCCCAGAGACACTTACACACATACACTTCCACACACACATAGACACTTACACACAGAAACACACTCAGAGACACACACACACACAGAGACAGTTAAGCACACACACTGACACTTACACAGACACACAGACACTTACACACACACATTTACACACACACAGACACTTACACACACACACAGACTCTTACACATACACACACACACTTAGACACACACACACACTTTCACACAGACACTTACACACACATACTGAGACACTTACACACACTTGCACACACACACACACACTTAGACACACACACACACTTAGACACAGACACTTACACACACATACTGAGACACTTACACACACTTGCACACACACACAGACACTTACACACACACACAGACTCTTACACACACACACAGACACTTACACACACACACAGACACTTTCAAACACACACACTCACACTTACACACACTCACACACACACAGACACACACACACACACATAGAGACACTTACACACACACGCTTACCCCCAGACACACACGCAGACACACACAGACACTTACACACAGACACTTACACACACACACAGACACTTACACACACAGACACTTACACACACACACATACACACACAGACACACAACACACATACACATACACACACTTACACACGCACACACACACACACTTACACACAGACACTTACACACACACACAGAGACTTTCACACATACACTTCCACACACACACAGACACTTACACACAGAAACACACTCCGAGACACACACACACACAGAGACATTTACACACACACACACTGACACTTACACACACACACACAGACACTTACACACATACACAGAGACAGTTACACACACACACTGACACTTACACAGACACACAGACACTTACACACACACATTTACACACACACAGACACTTACACACACACAGACTCTTACACATACACACACACACTTAGACACACACACACACTTTCACACAGACACTTACACACGCATACTGAGACACTTACACACACTTGCACACACACACAGACACTTACACACAGACACACACACACAGACACTTACACACGCACACAGACACACACACACATTTACACACACACAGACACTTACACACACACACAGACTCTTACACACACACACAGACACTTACACACACACACAGACACTTTCAAACACACACACTCACACTTACACACACACACACTCACACACACACACACACACACACAGACACACACACTTTGACACACACAGGCACTTACACACACACACACACACATACTTACACATACACACAGAGAATTACACACAGACACACACACACAGACACTTACACACACACACAAAGACACTTACACACACACGCTTACACACAGACACGCACAGAAACACACACAGAGACCACACACACACACACTTACACACAGACGCTTACACACACATACTGAGACACTTAAACACACTTACACACACTGACACTTACACACACACACACACACACACACCGACACTTACACACACACAGACACTTAAAAACACACACACACACACACACAGACACTTACACACACACACAGACATTTACAAACACACTCAGACACACACACACAGACATTACACACACACACAGACACTTACACATACACACAGACACTTTCAAACACACACACTCACATTACACACGCACACACACACTCACACACACACAGACACACACACAGACACACACACACACACTTAGACACACACAGACACTTACACACACACACAGACACTTACACACGCACACAGACACACACACACATTTACACACACACAGACACTTACACACACACACAGACTCTTACACACACACACAGACACTTACACACACACACAGACACTTTCAAACACACATACTCCCACTTACACACACACACACTCACACACACACACACACACACACAGACACACACACTTTGACACACACAGGCACTTACACACACACACACACACATACTTACACATACACACAGAGAATTACACACAGACACACACACACAGACACTTACACACACACACAAAGACACTTACACACACACGCTTACACACAGACACGCACAGAAACACACACAGAG
>CM051662.1:40426929-40439429 GCA_028020825.1 Podargus strigoides
CACACACACACAGACACTAACACATACACACACACAGACACTTACACACACAGACAGACACACACAGACACTTACACACACACACATGCCGCTGTGTGGCCTGGCTGGTGGAGAAAACTGTTGCTTTTCCCTAAGAATTCCTGGCTCAGGAACTCCTGGCGGTGTCCGGGCACCTCGCATACAGCTTCTCTCTCACCCGTGCGATGGAGGCACGCGGCTAAGCCCACACAGAGCTTGCTAGCTCTAGCCGTATCAGAAGTAAAGAGTCCAGAGATGGCTCTTGCGAGGGATCCGGTGTTTATTCTGACCGGCGCGCAGGCTGGCCAGGTAGCAAGAGGACGGGCCCCGCCCGCCGACTTCTTTATCAAGGGACACAGACAGGGGAGGGACAACAGCTGAAGGCCAATGTGGTGTGACCTAAGGTTAGGGTGACTGTCTGGCTGCTGACCAACCAGGGGGACCCTCCTCACACAGGTCACAAGACCAGGTGAGGAAGATCCTGGCCAGCTGACTTGTGGGGGGTGTTAGATCTCTGAATTCACCCACCACCGAGTTGCTGAGCCCCCTGGTTTCCCAGCCACCTCAGCTGGTGGCTTGGGGACTACAACATCTCCCCCTTCTCTGTTTAAGGGAAAGGCCTCCCCCAGTGATTTGGTTAGGCACTTCCTAAGACAGCCAAATAGACTTAATACCAAAACAATTATCAGGATAATCCACAACCCAGTTTTGATCAAAGAACCCACCCATCCCCCAAGTCCCCATTGTCCGAAGAGGTTCTCGAACAAGTCAGAGTCTTTTTCTATCTTCAGTTCTTTAACTTGGTCCTTTATCTTCTGTATCGTCGCGTGGATGCTCTGGCTATGAGATGACAGGTTAAAACAGCATAGCCCTTCGAATTCCTCACAGCCATGTCCATAAGCCAACAGGAGAAAGTCAATCGCAGCTCTGTTCTGTAGTGTTGCGTGTCTGGTGGTTTTCTCATCCTCCAGTAATTGGGAGAGAGCACTCGATGTGAGGTTAGCATGCTTTCCGAGCCAGCACTCGAGGTGGGCAATTTCGCCTAAGGCCTTTGCTGCTGCTACCCAGGGTAGGAAAAGCGATGCAGCAACCCTTTTAGAGGTTGACCAATTAATAAGTTTGCTATTGCAATTTGGGTCTAATTCCTGTATGTTCCTTTTTTGGCGAGCCAATCGAGTATGTTTTTTCCAATATAAAATTTGAGTCTTGTTGGGTGCTAATACGGAAAGCTTGCCTAGAGTGCAAGGTCCTCCTCGAGCGTGGGGGATAGTCCTTTCTGTGGGATTTCAAGCATAATTATTATAGGAAGGTTCTTTTTTCCCCTCTCTCCCCCCCCACCTTTTTTTTTTTTGTGAGGAGGGAAATACACAGGTGAGAGGGTTATGGGGTAGGGAAACACATGAGGGTAAGATATAAAGGGGTTCATTAGGGTTTCAGCTTGTGGGAACTGCAGGAGGTAGTATAGTTAGGTGTTCACGTGGACAGCGTCTTGCGTCGCCGTCTCCTCCATGCGGCACTTGTTTCTTTTTCTGGCGTTGCTTTGTCACAGTTCGGGGTGTCATCCTTTGTGTCCTCAGGAGCTGTTGCCGATGGTCCAAGGTAGGGCCTTATATACTTTCCTGGTACCCACTTGGGTCCTGAAGGTGTGGAAACACAAGCATACCCTCTCCCCCACAAAATTAGTGGGAATGGGCCTCGGACTTGATGGCTTTCTGGATCTTTGATTAATATTGGCGGCTGTTCTTTCAATTGTTGGGAAGAAATTGGTTCCCACCTAGGGTTCCCCCCCCCCGTTCTGTCGTAAGAGACAGAGGCTACAATAACATTTATCCTAGTTGCCAAATCCCAATCCCCTCCCTCTGCGACCTGGCGGCGAATATCGGCCCAAGGGTCTTCCGAATCTGAGAAATCACTTCCTCCCCCCCCCGAAAGCAGAGAGGGGGCTCTGGCACGGCTCCGCCGGGTTTCCTGGGGCAGGTGTGGGGGGGAAGGGGGGTGTGCGGGCACGCCGGCGCCGGGAAGCACAAGGGGCTGCAGTTCCCCGCCGCTACCCGCGGGGCGAGGCGCGCCGAGATGAGGCAGGGCCGGCCCCGGCCCCGTGCTGGCGGATCCGGGGGTCCAACACGGGGGAGGGCAGGTCCCGGCACAGCCGCTGCTGGCAGGGTTCAAAGCGGCTGCAGTGGAAGCCGAGGTGGGGGGGGCCATCGGGAAGGCACCCGCGGAGAAGGGGGCGGGGGTAGGGGCGGGACCCGCGGCCGCAGGGGATGTCCCGGTGGAGAGGGGAGGGGCCGACGGCGTCACGACCACGGCTGCGGGGGGAGGTTCAGGGGCGGAGAGCGGCGCAGGGGGCGGGGCTACGGAGGGGCCGGGGGACCCCGTGGGCGCGGGTACATACAAAGTAGCTTGCGACATCTGTGCCGGGCTGCCGGCCACGCGGTCTGCGCCATCTTGGCCAGCAGCCGGACCTGATACAGAGGGGTATTGCAGGGTGGGGGGGAAGGTTTGGGGGGCTTCTGCGCGGAGGTGATCAGGCTCTACGCGCCCCGGGGACCGGGAGAGCTCGGAAGAGACCGCGGGGCTGGTGCCCTGTCGTGGGGTTTCTTCCGAAATCTCCCGGGGGACAGGAAAGGGGGGGGTGTAGGGAGGAGGGGAGGACACGGGGGTGACAGACACGTGCGGCCCCGAACCTCCCAAACCTCCCGACCCAGTTGCCGAAATTTGAACGGATTTATATATAACTATCAACAGAGGGAAAAATTTCTGTACAGAATTATCTCCTGATTGCCTGATTAAAGTTAGCTTTTCCCCAACCTTGTCCCAAAATTCAAGGGACCGGACCGAGGCTGTGGAAATATCTGGGAAATATTTGAACAACCAATGCACAAAACATTTTAAATTCCTTTTAGAAAAACATAAATTCCCTAGTTTAAGATTGCTTTTAACTAGAGAATACACCTCTGATTTGGGATAGGATAGTTTACCCCCCATCCTAACCCAAAGAACTCACCCAGCACTGAAAGGAAAAGAGAGAAAAAAAAATCAAAAGGAGACACAAGCGAAGTTCCACTCACACTCCTGGGATCTTCGAAGGTCAAAAAAAACTTTCAGGCCAGTCTTCTGATATTTTAGCCGGTTCCTTGCGTCCAAAACAGCAAAAGAGTATCGGCTACCCTGAAAAAAACCTCGATGGAACTGAGATCTGTTCTCAGGGGTGCAGCTGTCCCAGACACGGCACCCGGTCTCGAAAAGAGAAATCGGGGACGTTTCAATGGGGGGTACAGACAGCCCCACGCTGGGCGCCACTTGCCGCTGTGTGACCTGGCTGGTGGAGAAAACTGACACTTACACACACTTGCACACACACACACACACTTAGACACACACACACACTTAGACACAGACACTTACACACACATACTGAGACACTTACACACACTTGCACACACACACAGACACTTACACACACACACAGACTCTTACACACACACACAGACACTTACACACACACACAGACACTTTCAAACACACACACTCACACTTACACACACACACACACACTCACACACACACACACACACAGACACACACACACACACATAGAGACACTTATACACACACGCTTACCCCCAGACACACACGCAGACACACACAGACACTTACACACAGACACTTACACACACACACAGACACTTACACACACAGACACTTACACACGCACACATACACACACAGACACACAACACACATACACTTACACACACTTACACACGCACACACACACACACTTACACACAGACACTTACACACACACAGAGAGACTTTCACACATACACTTCCACACACACACAGACACTTACACACAGAAACACACTCAGAGACACACACACACACAGAGACATTTACACACACACACACTGACACTTACACACACACACACAGACACTTACACACATACACAGAGACAGTTACACACACACACACTGACACTTACACAGACACACAGACACTTACACACACACATTTACACACACACAGACACTTACACACACACACAGACTCTTACACATACACACACACACTTAGACACACACACACACTTTCACACAGACACTTACACACGCATACTGAGACACTTACACACACTTGCACACACACACAGACACTTACACACAGACACACACACACAGACACTGACACACGCACACAGACACTTACACACACACATTTACACACACACAGACACTTACACACACACAGACTCTTACACACACACACAGACACTTACACACACACACAGACACTTTCAAACACACACACTCACACTTACACACACACACACTCACACACACACACACACACACACACACACACACTTTGACACACACAGGCACTTACACACACACACACACATACTTACACATACACACAGAGAATTACACACAGACACACACACACAGACACTTACACACACACACAAAGACACTTACACACACACGCTTACACACAGACACGCACAGAAACACACACAGAGACCACACACACACACACTTACACACAGACACTTACATACACATACTGAGACACTTACACACACTTACACACACTGACACTTACACACACACACACACACACACACCGACACTTCCACACACACAGACACTAAAAAACACACACACACAGACACAGACACTTACACACACACACAGACATTTACAAACACACTCAGACACACACACACAGACATTACACACACACACAGACACTTACACATACACACAGACACTTACACACACACACAGACTCTTACACACACACACAGACACTTACACACACACACAGACGTTTTCAAACACACACACTCACACTTACACACACACACACTCACACACACACACACACAGACACACACACACACACTTAGACACACACAGAGACTTACACACACACACACACACATACTTACACATACACACAGACAATTACACACAGACACACACACACAGACACTTACACACACTTACACACGCACACACACACACACTTACACACAGACACACACACCCAGAGACACTTTCACACATACACTTCCACACACACACAGACACTTACACACAGAAACACACTCAGAGACACACACACACACAGAGACAGTTACACACACACACACTGACACTTACACAGACACACAGACACGTACACACACACATTTACACACACACAGACACTTACACACACACACAGACTCTTACACATACACACACACACTTAGACACACACACACACTTTCACACAGACACTTACACACACATACTGAGACACTTACACACACTTGCACACACACACACACTTAGACACACACACACACTTAGACACAGACACTTACACACACATACTGAGACACTTACACACACTTGCACACACACACAGACACTTACACAACCACACAGACTCTTACACACACACACCGACACTTACACACACACACAGACACTTTCAAACACACACACTCACTTACACACACACACACACACTCACACACACACACACACACACACAGACACACACACACACACTTGGACACACACAGGCACTTACACACACACACACACATACTTACACATACACACAGACAATTACACACAGACACACACACACAGACACTTACACACACACACAAAGACACTTACACACACACGCTTACACACAGACACACACAGAAACACACACAGAGACCACACACACACACACATTTACACACACACACACACTTACACACAGACACTTACACACACATACTGAGACACTTACACACACTTACACACACTGACACTTACACACACACACACACACACACACACTGACACTTACACACACACAGACACTTAAAAACACACACACACACAGACACTTACACACACACACAGACATTTTCAAACACACTCAGACACACACACACAGACATTACACACACACACAGACACTTACACATACACACAGACACTTTCAAACACACACACTCACACTTACACACACACACACACTCACACACACACACACACAGAGACACACACACACACACTTAGACACACACAGACACTTACACACACACACACACACACACAAACTTGCACATACACACACACGCACACACACTTACACATACACACACACGCACACAGATACTTACACACACATACTTACACATACACAAAGACAATTACACACACACACACACACACAGACACTTATACACACACACAAAAAGACACTTACACACACACGCTTACACACAGACACACACAGAAACACACACAGAGACACACACACACACATTTACACACACACACACACTTACACACACAGACACTTACACACACATACTGAGACACTTACACACACTTACACACACACACAGACACTTACACACACACACAGACACTGACACTTACACACACACAGACGCTTACAAACACACACACACACAAACACAGAGACACTTACACACAGAGAGAAACTTACACACACACACACACACACACACACACACACACACTTCCACACACACAGACTGTTACACACACACACACACTTAGACACACACACACACACTTACACACAGACACTTACACACACATAGACACTTACAGACGCTTAATCACACACACACAGACACTTGCGCACAGACACTTACACAGACACACAGACACTTATACACAGACACTTCCACACACACAGAGACACACACACACACAGACACACACGGACACTTACACGCACACAGAGACACTTACAGACAGACACTTACACACACACACAGAGACACACACAGACACTTACACACACACACACAGATACACACACACACACAGACACTTATACACAGACACTTACACACATACACAGACACTTACACATACACACACACACGCTTAGACACACACACACACTGACACACACACACACACACAAACACTGAGACACTTACACACAGACACTTACACAAACACACAGACACTTATACACAGACACACACACACAGACACTTACACACAGACACTTACACGCAGACACACAGACTCTTACACACACACACAGACACTTACACACACACAGACACTTACACACACACACACACACACACACTTCCACACACACAGACTCTTACACACACACACACACTTAGACACACACACACACACACACAGACACTTTCACACACATACTGAGACACTTACACACGCTTACAAACACACACACTGACACTTACACACACACACAGACACTTATACACACAGACACACACACAGACACACACACACACAGACACACACAGACACTTACACACACACACACAGACACTTACACACACACGCTTTCACACAGACACACACACAGACACTTACACACAGAGACACACACAGACACTTACACACACTTACACACGCACACACACACACTTACACACAGACACTTACACACACCCAGAGACACTTTCACACATACACTTCCACACACACAAAGACACTTACTCACAGAAACACACACAGAGACACACACACACACAGAGACATTTTCACACACACACACTGACACTTACACACACACACACAGACACTTGCACACATACACAGAGACAGTTACACACACACACACTGACACTTACACAGACACACAGACACTTACACACAGACATTTACACACACACAGACACTTACACACACACACAGACTCTTACACACACACACACACACAGAGACACACACACACACTTTCACACAGACACTTACACACACATACTGAGACACTTACACACACTTGCACACACACACAGACACTTACACACAGACACACACAGATTCTTACACACACACACAGACACTTACACACACACACAGACACTTTCAAACACACACACTCACACTTACACACACACACACACTCACACACACACACACACACAGACACACACACACACACTTAGACACACACAGAGACTTACACACACACACACACACATACTTACACATACACACAGACAATTGCACACAGACACACACACACAGACACTTACACACACACACAGACACTTACACACACACACGCTTACACACAGACACACACAGAAACACACACAGAGACCACACACACACACACATTTACACACACACACACACTTACACACAGACACTTACACACACATACTGAGACACTTACACACACTTACACACACACACACTTACACACACACACACACACACACACACAATGACACTTACACACACACAGACACTTACAAACACACACACAGACACACAGACACTTACACACACAGAGACACTTACACACACACACACACACAGATACACACACACACACTTAGACACACACAGACACTTACACACACATTCACACGCACACACACTTCCACACACACAGGCTATTACACACACACACACACACTTAGACACACACACACACACTTACACACAGACACTTACACACACATACTGAGACACTTACACACGCTTGCACACACACACACTGACTCTTACACACACACACAGACACACACACACACTTACACACACAGAGACACTTACACACACACACACAGACACCACAGACACTTCCACACACACACAGACACTTACACACAGACACACACACACAGAGACTCTTACACACAGACACTTCCACACACACACAGACACTTACACACAGACACACACACAGAGACACACACACACACACACAAACAGACATTTACACACACACACACTGACACTTAAACACACACATAGACACACACACACACACATACTGACACTTACAGACACACACTCAGACACTTACACACACACACTTACACACACACAGGCACTTACCCACACATAGATACTTACAGACATTTAATCACACACACACAGACACTTACACACACAGAGGCACTTACACACACACACACACACACACACACACACACACAGACGCTTACACACACACACACACACACACAGACAAATACACACACAGACACTTACACACGAAGACACTTACACACACGCAGACACTTACAAACACACACACATGGACACACGCAGATACACACACACTCAGAGACTTACACTCAGTCACTTACACACACACACAGAGACACTTACAGACACTTACACACACACACAGACTTGCACACAGACACACACACAGACACTTACACACGCACAGAGACACTTACACACATACACTTCCACACACACACAGACACTTACACACAGAAACACACACACAGACACTTACACACACACACGGACATTACACACACACACAGACACTTACAAACACACTCAGACACACACACACAGACATTACACACACACACAGAGACTTTCAAACACACACCCTCACACTTACACACACACACTCACACACACACACACACACAGACACACACACACACACTTAGACACACACAGACACTTACACACACACACACACACACACACACTTCCACACACACAGAGACTCTTACACACACACACACACACACACTTACACACAGAGACTTACACACACATACTGAGACACTAACACATACTTTCACACACACACGGACACTAACACATACACACACACACAGACACTTACACACACAGACACACACACACAGACACTTACACACACACACAGACGCTTACAAACACACACTCACACACACACAGAGACACTAACACACACACTTAGACACACTCAGACACTTACACACACACACACACACAGACACTTACACACACAGACACACGCACACAGACAATTACACACATACACACACACACACACTTACACACACACACTTCCACACACACAGACACTTACACACAGACACTTCCACACACACATAGATGTAGGAATCGACGGAGGGAGACTGCACTCTCATATGAGGTCGGCAGAACTCGTTTTATTGCGCAGATACATTTACTTATATATCATTCTTCTGTCAAATCACCACGACTAAGCATATCTTATTATCTTTTTCTTAGGTTTTCATTAGACCACTTCTACATCAATCATTAACTTTTAACCTATGCTTCAGCCTCTAATTATAATATTCTCCGCCTTGCCTGTTAGTTCCCTATCTTATGTAACTTAGTTTCTTGTGCTACTCTGCAAGGACAGTACGTCCTTGAGGCCTAATCTTGGCTGCTAGCGCCTGCACAGTAGCCTGTTCGTGCACCTGCTCTAACACTCCATGTCCGTTACTCACAAGCCAAACTCCCACACATAGACAATTACACACAGACACACACACACACACACAGACTTACACACAGACACTTATACACACATAGACACTTACAGACACTTAATCACACACACACAGACACTTGCGCACAGACACTTACACAGACACACAGACACTTAGACACAGACACTTCCACACACACAGAGAAACACACACACACAGACACACACAGACACTTACACGCACACAGAGACACTTACAGACAGACACTTACACACACACACAGAGACACACACAGACACACACACACACACAGACACACACACACACACAGACACTTATACACAGACACTTACACACATACACAGACACATACACACACACACTTAGACACACACACACACACTTAGACACACACAGACACTTACACACACACACACACACACACACACTTCCACACACACAGGCTCTTACACACACACACAATTAGACACACACGCACACACACACAGACACTTACACACACATACTGAGACACTTACACACGCTTGGACACACACACACTGGCACTTACACTCACACACAGACACTTATACACACAGACACACACACTTACACACACACACACACTTACACACACAGAGACACTTACACACACACACACAGACACCACAGACACTTCCACACACACACAGACACTTACACACAGACACACACACTTACACACAGACACTTACACACACACACAGACACACACAGACACACACACAGAGACACACACACACACACACTAACAGACATTTACACACACACACACTGACACTTAAACACACACCTAGACACACACACACACACATACTGACACTTACAGACAAACACACAGAGGCTTACACACACACACACACACAGACAAATACACACACAGACACTTACACACGAAGACACTTACACACACGCAGACACTTACAAACACACACACATGGACACACGCAGATACACACAAACTCAGAGACTTACACTCAGTCACTTACACACACACACAGAGACACTTACAGACACTTACACACACACACAGACTTGCACACAGACACACACACAGACACTTACACACCCCCAGAGACACTTACACACATACACTTCCACACACACATAGACACTTACACACAGAAACACACTCAGAGACACACACACACACAGAGACAGTTAAGCACACACACTGACACTTACACAGACACACAGACACTTACACACACACATTTACACACACACAGACACTTACACACACACACAGACTCTTACACATACACACACACACTTAGACACACACACACACTTTCACACAGACACTTACACACACATACTGAGACACTTACACACACTTGCACACACACACACACACTTAGACACACACACACACTTAGACACAGACACTTACACACACATACTGAGACACTTACACACACTTGCACACACACACAGACACTTACACACACACACAGACTCTTACACACACACACAGACACTTACACACACACACAGACACTTTCAAACACACACACTCACACTTACACACACTCACACACACACACACACAGACACACACACACACACATAGAGACACTTACACACACACGCTTACCCCCAGACACACACGCAGACACACACAGACACTTACACACAGACACTTACACACACACACAGACACTTACACACACAGACACTTACACACACACACATACACACACAGACACACAACACACATACACTTACACACACTTACACACGCACACACACACACACTTACACACAGACACTTACACACACACAGAGAGACTTTCACACATACACTTCCACACACACACAGACACTTACACACAGAAACACACTCCGAGACACACACACACACAGAGACATTTACACACACACACACTGACACTTACACACACACACACAGACACTTACACACATACACAGAGACAGTTACACACACACACTGACACTTACACAGACACACAGACACTTACACACACACATTTACACACACACAGACACTTACACACACACAGACTCTTACACATGCACACACACACTTAGACACACACACACACTTTCACACAGACACTTACACACGCATACTGAGACACTTACACACACTTGCACGCACACACAGACACTTACACACAGACACACACACACAGACACTTACACACGCACACAGACACACACACACATTTACACACAC
>CM051662.1:40444429-40451929 GCA_028020825.1 Podargus strigoides
AGACACTTACACACGCTTACAAACACACACACTGACACTTACACACACACACAGACACTTATACACACAGACACACACACAGACACACACACACACAGACACACACAGACACTTACACACACACACACAGACACTTACACACACACGCTTTCACACAGACACACACACAGACACTTACACACAGAGACACACACAGACACTTACACACACTTACACACGCACACACACACACTTACACACAGACACTTACACACACCCAGAGACACTTTCACACATACACTTCCACACACACAAAGACACTTACTCACAGAAACACACACAGAGACACACACACACACAGAGACATTTTCACACACACACACTGACACTTACACACACACACACAGACACTAGCACACATACACAGAGACAGTTACACACACACACACTGACACTTACACAGACACACAGACACTTACACACAGACATTTACACACACACAGACACTTACACACACACACAGACTCTTACACACACACACACACACAGAGACACACACACACACTTTCACACAGACACTTACACACACATACTGAGACACTTACACACACTTGCACACACACACAGACACTTACACACAGACACACACAGATTCTTACACACACACACAGACACTTACACACACACACAGACACTTTCAAACACACACACTCACACTTACACACACACACACACTCACACAGACACACACACACAGACACACACACACACACTTAGACACACACAGAGACTTACACACACACACACACACATACTTACACATACACACAGACAATTGCACACAGACACACACACACAGACACTTACACACACACACAGACACTTACACACACACACGCTTACACACAGACACACACAGAAACACACACAGAGACCACACACACACACACATTTACACACACACACACACTTACACACAGACACTTACACACACATACTGAGACACTTACACACACTTACACACACACACACTTACACACACACACACACACACACACACAATGACACTTACACACACACAGACACTTACAAACACACACACAGACACACAGACACTTACACACACAGAGACACTTACACACACACACACACACAGATACACACACACACACTTAGACACACACAGACACTTACACACACATTCACACGCACACACACTTCCACACACACAGGCTCTTACACACACACACACACACTTAGACACACACACACACACTTACACACAGACACTTACACACACATACTGAGACACTTACACACGCTTGCACACACACACACTGACTCTTACACACACACACAGACACACACACACACTTACACACACAGAGACACTTACACACACACACACAGACACCACAGACACTTCCACACACACACAGACACTTACACACAGACACACACACACAGAGACTCTTACACACAGACACTTCCACACACACACAGACACTTACACACAGACACACACACAGAGACACACACACACACACACAAACAGACATTTACACACACACACACTGACACTTAAACACACACATAGACACACACACACACACATACTGACACTTACAGACACACACTCAGACACTTACACACACACACTTACACACACACAGGCACTTACCCACACATAGATACTTACAGACATTTAATCACACACACACAGACACTTACACACACAGAGGCACTTACACACACACACACACACACACACACACACACACAGACGCTTACACACACACACACACACACACAGACAAATACACACACAGACACTTACACACGAAGACACTTACACACACGCAGACACTTACAGACACACACACATGGACACACGCAGATACACACACACTCAGAGACTTACACTCAGTCACTTACACACACACACAGAGACACTTACAGACACTTACACACACACACAGACTTGCACACAGACACACACACAGACACTTACACACGCACAGAGACACTTACACACATACACTTCCACACACACACAGACACTTACACACAGAAACACACACACAGACACTTACACACACACACGGACATTACACACACACACAGACACTTACAAACACACTCAGACACACACACACAGACATTACACACACACACAGAGACTTTCAAACACACACCCTCACACTTACACACACACACTCACACACACACACACACACAGACACACACACACAGACACTTACACACACACACACACACACACACACACACTTCCACACACACAGACTCTTACACACACACACACACTTAGACACACACACACACACTTACACACAGACACTTACACACACATACTGAGACACTTACACACGCTTACACACACACACACTGACACTTACACACACACACAGACACTTATACACACAGACACACACACAGACACACACACACACAGACACACAGACACACAGACACACACAGACACTTACACACACACGCTTTCACACAGACACACACACAGACACACACAGACACTTACACACACACAGAGACACACACAGACACTTACACACACTTACACACGCACACACACACTTACACACAGACACACACACACAGAGACACTTTCACACATACACTTCCACACACACAGAGACACTTACACACAGAAACATACACAGAGACACACACACACAGAGACATTTACACACACACACACAGACACTTACACACATACACAGAGACAGTTACACACACACACACTGACACTTACACAGACACACAGACACTTACACACACACACAAAGACACTTACACACACACGCTTACACACAGACACACACAGAAACACACACAGAGACCACACACACACACACATTTACACACACACACACACTTACACACAGACACTTACACACACATACTGAGACACTTACACACACTTACACACACTGACACTTACACACACACACACACACACACACACTGACACTTACACACACACAGACACTTAAAAACACACACACACACAGACACTTACACACACACACAGACATTTTCAAACACACTCAGACACACACACACAGACATTACACACACACACAGACACTTACACATACACACAGACACTTTCAAACACACACACTCACACTTACACACACACACACACTCACACACACACACACACAGAGACACACACACACACACTTAGACACACACAGACACTTACACACACACACACACACACACAAACTTGCACATACACACACACGCACACACACTTACACATACACACACACGCACACAGATACTTACACACACATACTTACACATACACAAAGACAATTACACACACACACACACACACAGACACTTATACACACACACAAAAAGACACTTACACACACACGCTTACACACAGACACACACAGAAACACACACAGAGACACACACACACACATTTACACACACACACACACTTACACACACAGACACTTACACACACATACTGAGACACTTACACACACTTACACACACACACAGACACTTACACACACACACAGACACTGACACTTACACACACACAGACGCTTACAAACACACACACACACAAACACAGAGACACTTACACACAGAGAGAAACTTACACACACACACACACACACACACACACACACACACTTCCACACACACAGACTCTTACACACACACACACACTTAGACACACACACACACACTTACACACAGACACTTACACACACATAGACACTTACAGACGCTTAATCACACACACACAGACACTTGCGCACAGACACTTACACAGACACACAGACACTTATACACAGACACTTCCACACACACAGAGACACACACACACACAGACACACACGGACACTTACACGCACACAGAGACACTTACAGACAGACACTTACACACACACACAGAGACACACACAGACACTTACACACACACACACAGATACACACACACACACAGACACTTATACACAGACACTTACACACATACACAGACACTTACACATACACACACACGCTTAGACACACACACACACTGACACACACACACACACACAAACACTGAGACACTTACACACAGACACTTACACAAACACACAGACACTTATACACAGACACACACACACAGACACTTACACACAGACACTTACACGCAGACACACAGACTCTTACACACACACACAGACACTTACACACACACAGACACTTACACACACACACACACACACACACTTCCACACACACAGACTCTTACACACACACACACACTTAGACACACACACACACACACACAGACACTTTCACACACATACTGAGACACTTACACACGCTTACAAACACACACACTGACACTTACACACACACACAGACACTTATACACACAGACACACACACAGACACACACACACACAGACACACACAGACACTTACACACACACACACAGACACTTACACACACACGCTTTCACACAGACACACACACAGACACTTACACACAGAGACACACACAGACACTTACACACACTTACACACGCACACACACACACTTACACACAGACACTTACACACACCCAGAGACACTTTCACACATACACTTCCACACACACAAAGACACTTACTCACAGAAACACACACAGAGACACACACACACACAGAGACATTTTCACACACACACACTGACACTTACACACACACACACAGACACTTGCACACATACACAGAGACAGTTACACACACACACACTGACACTTACACAGACACACAGACACTTACACACAGACATTTACACACACACAGACACTTACACACACACACAGACTCTTACACACACACACACACACAGAGACACACACACACACTTTCACACAGACACTTACACACACATACTGAGACACTTACACACACTTGCACACACACACAGACACTTACACACAGACACACACAGATTCTTACACACACACACAGACACTTACACACACACACAGACACTTTCAAACACACACACTCACACTTACACACACACACACACTCACACAGACACACACACACAGACACACACACACACACTTAGACACACACAGAGACTTACACACACACACACACACATACTTACACATACACACAGACAATTGCACACAGACACACACACACAGACACTTACACACACACACAGACACTTACACACACACACGCTTACACACAGACACACACAGAAACACACACAGAGACCACACACACACACACATTTACACACACACACACACTTACACACAGACACTTACACACACATACTGAGACACTTACACACACTTACACACACACACACTTACACACACACACACACACACACACACAATGACACTTACACACACACAGACACTTACAAACACACACACAGACACACAGACACTTACACACACAGAGACACTTACACACACACACACACACAGATACACACACACACACTTAGACACACACAGACACTTACACACACATTCACACGCACACACACTTCCACACACACAGGCTCTTACACACACACACACACACTTAGACACACACACACACACTTACACACAGACACTTACACACACATACTGAGACACTTACACACGCTTGCACACACACACACTGACTCTTACACACACACACAGACACACACACACACTTACACACACAGAGACACTTACACACACACACACAGACACCACAGACACTTCCACACACACACAGACACTTACACACAGACACACACACACAGAGACTCTTACACACAGACACTTCCACACACACACAGACACTTACACACAGACACACACACAGAGACACACACACACACACACAAACAGACATTTACACACACACACACTGACACTTAAACACACACATAGACACACACACACACACATACTGACACTTACAGACACACACTCAGACACTTACACACACACACTTACACACACACAGGCACTTACCCACACATAGATACTTACAGACATTTAATCACACACACACAGACACTTACACACACAGAGGCACTTACACACACACACACACACACACACACACACACACAGACGCTTACACACACACACACACACACACAGACAAATACACACACAGACACTTACACACGAAGACACTTACACACACGCAGACACTTACAGACACACACACATGGACACACGCAGATACACACACACTCAGAGACTTACACTCAGTCACTTACACACACACACAGAGACACTTACAGACACTTACACACACACACAGACTTGCACACAGACACACACACAGACACTTACACACGCACAGAGACACTTACACACATACACTTCCACACACACACAGACACTTACACACAGAAACACACACACAGACACTTACACACACACACGGACATTACACACACACACAGACACTTACAAACACACTCAGACACACACACACAGACATTACACACACACACAGAGACTTTCAAACACACACCCTCACACTTACACACACACACTCACACACACACACACACACAGACACACACACACACACTTAGACACACACAGACACTTACACACACACACACACACACACACACTTCCACACACACAGAGACTCTTACACACACACACACACACACACTTACACACAGAGACTTACACACACATACTGAGACACTAACACATACTTTCACACACACACGGACACTAACACATACACACACACACAGACACTTACACACACAGACACACACACACAGACACTTACACACACACACAGACGCTTACAAACACACACTCACACACACACAGAGACACTAACACACACACTTAGACACACTCAGACACTTACACACACACACACACACAGACACTTACACACACAGACACACGCACACAGACAATTACACACATACACACACACACACACTTACACACACACACTTCCACACACACAGACACTTACACACAGACACTTCCACACACACATAGATGTAGGAATCGACGGAGGGAGACTGCACTCTCATATGAGGTCGGCAGAACTCGTTTTATTGCGCAGATACATTTACTTATATATCATTCTTCTGTCAAATCACCACGACTAAGCATATCTTATTATCTTTTTCTTAGGTTTTCATTAGACCACTTCTACATCAATCATTAACTTTTAACCTATGCTTCAGCCTCTAATTATAATATTCTCCGCCTTGCCTGTTAGTTCCCTATCTTATGTAACTTAGTTTCTTGTGCTACTCTGCAAGGACAGTACGTCCTTGAGGCCTAATCTTGGCTGCTAGCGCCTGCACAGTAGCCTGTTCGTGCACCTGCTCTAACACTCCATGTCCGTTACTCACAAGCCAAACTCCCACACATAGACAATTACACACAGACACACACACACACACACAGACTTACACACAGACACTTATACACACATAGACACTTACAGACACTTAATCACACACACACA
>CM051662.1:40459429-40471929 GCA_028020825.1 Podargus strigoides
CACACACAGAGACTTACACACACACACACGCACATACTTACACATACACACAGACAATTACACACAGACACACACACACAGACACTTACACACACTTACACACGCACACACACACACACTTACACACAGACACACACACCCAGAGACACTTTCACACATACACTTCCACACACACACAGACACTTACACACAGAAACACACTCAGAGACACACACACACACAGAGACAGTTACACACACACACACTGACACTTACACAGACACACAGACACTTACACACACACATTTACACACACACAGACACTTACACACACACACAGACTCTTACACATACACACACACACTTAGACACACACACACACTTTCACACAGACACTTACACACACATACTGAGACACTTACACACACTTGCACACACACACACACACTTAGACACACACACACACTTAGACACAGACACTTACACACACATAATGAGACACTTACACACACTTGCACACACACACAGACACTTACACACACACACAGACTCTTACACACGCACACAGACACTTACACACACACACAGACACTTTCAAACACACACACTCACACTTACACACACACACACACACTCACACACACACACACACACACACAGACACACACACACACACATAGAGACACTTACACACACACGCTTACCCCCAGACACACACGCAGACACACACAGACACTTACACACAGACACTTACACACACACACAGACACTTACACACACAGACACTTACACACACACACATACACACACAGACACACAACACACATACACTTACACACACACACGCACACACACACACACTTACACACAGACACTTACACACTCACAGAGACACTTTCACACATACACTTCCACACACACACAGACACTTACACACAGAAACACACTCAGAGACACACACACACACAGAGACATTTACACACACACACACTGACACTTACACACACACACACAGACACTTACACACATACACAGAGACAGTTACACACACACACTGACACTTACACAGACACACAGACACTTACACACACACATTTACACACACACAGACACTTACACACACACACAGACTCTTACACATACACACACACACTTAGACACACACACACACTTTCACACAGACACTTACACACGCATACTGAGACACTTACACACACTTGCACACACACACAGACACTTACACACAGACACACACACACAGACGCTTACACACGCACACAGACACTTACACACACACACACAAAGACACTTACACACACACGCTTACACACAGACACACACAGAAACACACACAGAGACACACACACACACATTTACACACACACACACACTTACACACACAGACACTTACACACACATACTGAGACACTTACACACACTTACACACACACACAGACACTTACACACACACACACAGGCACTGACACTTACACACACACAGACGCTTACAAACACACACACACACAAACACAGTGACACTTACACACAGACACTTACACACACACACACACACAGAGACACACACACACAGACACTTACACACACACACACACACACACACACACACTTCCACACACACAGACTCTTACACACACACACACACTTAGACACACACACACACACTTACACACAGACACTTACACACACATACTGAGACACTTACACACGCTTACACACACACACACTGACACTTACACACACACACAGACACTTATACACACAGACACACACACAGACACACACACACACAGACACACAGACACACAGACACACACAGACACTTACACACACACGCTTTCACACAGACACACACACAGACACACACAGACACTTACACACACACAGAGACACACACAGACACTTACACACACTTACACACGCACACACACACTTACACACAGACACACACACACAGAGACACTTTCACACATACACTTCCACACACACAGAGACACTTACACACAGAAACATACACAGAGACACACACACACAGAGACATTTACACACACACACAC
This sequence comes from Podargus strigoides, assembly GCA_028020825.1. NCBI lineage: Eukaryota > Metazoa > Chordata > Aves > Caprimulgiformes > Podargidae > Podargus > Podargus strigoides. The sequence continues at coordinate 40,461,484 of CM051662.1, forward strand.
AGACACTTACACACATACACAGAGACAGTTACACACACACACACTGACACTTACACAGACACACAGACACTTACACACACACATTTACACACACACAGGCACACACTCACAGAGACTCTTACACACACACATACACACTTACACACAGAGACTTACACACACATACTGAGACACTTAAACACACTTGCACACACACACAGACACTAACACATACACACACACAGACACTTACACACACAGACAGACACACACAGACACTTACACACACACACATGCCGCTGTGTGGCCTGGCTGGTGGAGAAAACTGTTGCTTTTCCCTAAGAATTCCTGGCTCAGGAACTCCTGGCGGTGTCCGGGCACCTCGCATACAGCTTCTCTCTCACCCGTGCGATGGAGGCACGCGGCTAAGCCCACACAGAGCTTGCTAGCTCTAGCCGTATCAGAAGTAAAGAGTCCAGAGATGGCTCTTGCGAGGGATCCGGTGTTTATTCTGACCGGCGCGCAGGCTGGCCAGGTAGCAAGAGGACGGGCCCCGCCCGCCGACTTCTTTATCAAGGGACACAGACAGGGGAGGGACAACAGCTGAAGGCCAATGTGGTGTGACCTAAGGTTAGGGTGACTGTCTGGCTGCTGACCAACCAGGGGGACCCTCCTCACACAGGTCACAAGACCAGGTGAGGAAGATCCTGGCCAGCTGACTTGTGGGGGGTGTTAGATCTCTGAATTCACCCACCACCGAGTTGCTGAGCCCCCTGGTTTCCCAGCCACCTCAGCTGGTGGCTTGGGGACTACAACATCTCCCCCTTCTCTGTTTAAGGGAAAGGCCTCCCCCAGTGATTTGGTTAGGCACTTCCTAAGACAGCCAAATAGACTTAATACCAAAACAATTATCAGGATAATCCACAACCCAGTTTTGATCAAAGAACCCACCCATCCCCCAAGTCCCCATTGTCCGAAGAGGTTCTCGAACAAGTCAGAGTCTTTTTCTATCTTCAGTTCTTTAACTTGGTCCTTTATCTTCTGTATCGTCGCGTGGATGCTCTGGCTATGAGATGACAGGTTAAAACAGCATAGCCCTTCGAATTCCTCACAGCCATGTCCATAAGCCAACAGGAGAAAGTCAATCGCAGCTCTGTTCTGTAGTGTTGCGTGTCTGGTGGTTTTCTCATCCTCCAGTAATTGGGAGAGAGCACTCGATGTGAGGTTAGCATGCTTTCCGAGCCAGCACTCGAGGTGGGCAATTTCGCCTAAGGCCTTTGCTGCTGCTACCCAGGGTAGGAAAAGCGATGCAGCAACCCTTTTAGAGGTTGACCAATTAATAAGTTTGCTATTGCAATTTGGGTCTAATTCCTGTATGTTCCTTTTTTGGCGAGCCAATCGAGTATGTTTTTTCCAATATAAAATTTGAGTCTTGTTGGGTGCTAATACGGAAAGCTTGCCTAGAGTGCAAGGTCCTCCTCGAGCGTGGGGGATAGTCCTTTCTGTGGGATTTCAAGCATAATTATTATAGGAAGGTTCTTTTTTCCCCTCTCTCCCCCCCCACCTTTTTTTTTTTTGTGAGGAGGGAAATACACAGGTGAGAGGGTTATGGGGTAGGGAAACACATGAGGGTAAGATATAAAGGGGTTCATTAGGGTTTCAGCTTGTGGGAACTGCAGGAGGTAGTATAGTTAGGTGTTCACGTGGACAGCGTCTTGCGTCGCCGTCTCCTCCATGCGGCACTTGTTTCTTTTTCTGGCGTTGCTTTGTCACAGTTCGGGGTGTCATCCTTTGTGTCCTCAGGAGCTGTTGCCGATGGTCCAAGGTAGGGCCTTATATACTTTCCTGGTACCCACTTGGGTCCTGAAGGTGTGGAAACACAAGCATACCCTCTCCCCCACAAAATTAGTGGGAATGGGCCTCGGACTTGATGGCTTTCTGGATCTTTGATTAATATTGGCGGCTGTTCTTTCAATTGTTGGGAAGAAATTGGTTCCCACCTAGGGTTCCCCCCCCCCGTTCTGTCGTAAGAGACAGAGGCTACAATAACATTTATCCTAGTTGCCAAATCCCAATCCCCTCCCTCTGCGACCTGGCGGCGAATATCGGCCCAAGGGTCTTCCGAATCTGAGAAATCACTTCCTCCCCCCCCCGAAAGCAGAGAGGGGGCTCTGGCACGGCTCCGCCGGGTTTCCTGGGGCAGGTGTGGGGGGGAAGGGGGGTGTGCGGGCACGCCGGCGCCGGGAAGCACAAGGGGCTGCAGTTCCCCGCCGCTACCCGCGGGGCGAGGCGCGCCGAGATGAGGCAGGGCCGGCCCCGGCCCCGTGCTGGCGGATCCGGGGGTCCAACACGGGGGAGGGCAGGTCCCGGCACAGCCGCTGCTGGCAGGGTTCAAAGCGGCTGCAGTGGAAGCCGAGGTGGGGGGGGCCATCGGGAAGGCACCCGCGGAGAAGGGGGCGGGGGTAGGGGCGGGACCCGCGGCCGCAGGGGATGTCCCGGTGGAGAGGGGAGGGGCCGACGGCGTCACGACCACGGCTGCGGGGGGAGGTTCAGGGGCGGAGAGCGGCGCAGGGGGCGGGGCTACGGAGGGGCCGGGGGACCCCGTGGGCGCGGGTACATACAAAGTAGCTTGCGACATCTGTGCCGGGCTGCCGGCCACGCGGTCTGCGCCATCTTGGCCAGCAGCCGGACCTGATACAGAGGGGTATTGCAGGGTGGGGGGGAAGGTTTGGGGGGCTTCTGCGCGGAGGTGATCAGGCTCTACGCGCCCCGGGGACCGGGAGAGCTCGGAAGAGACCGCGGGGCTGGTGCCCTGTCGTGGGGTTTCTTCCGAAATCTCCCGGGGGACAGGAAAGGGGGGGGTGTAGGGAGGAGGGGAGGACACGGGGGTGACAGACACGTGCGGCCCCGAACCTCCCAAACCTCCCGACCCAGTTGCCGAAATTTGAACGGATTTATATATAACTATCAACAGAGGGAAAAATTTCTGTACAGAATTATCTCCTGATTGCCTGATTAAAGTTAGCTTTTCCCCAACCTTGTCCCAAAATTCAAGGGACCGGACCGAGGCTGTGGAAATATCTGGGAAATATTTGAACAACCAATGCACAAAACATTTTAAATTCCTTTTAGAAAAACATAAATTCCCTAGTTTAAGATTGCTTTTAACTAGAGAATACACCTCTGATTTGGGATAGGATAGTTTACCCCCCATCCTAACCCAAAGAACTCACCCAGCACTGAAAGGAAAAGAGAGAAAAAAAAATCAAAAGGAGACACAAGCGAAGTTCCACTCACACTCCTGGGATCTTCGAAGGTCAAAAAAAACTTTCAGGCCAGTCTTCTGATATTTTAGCCGGTTCCTTGCGTCCAAAACAGCAAAAGAGTATCGGCTACCCTGAAAAAAACCTCGATGGAACTGAGATCTGTTCTCAGGGGTGCAGCTGTCCCAGACACGGCACCCGGTCTCGAAAAGAGAAATCGGGGACGTTTCAATGGGGGGTACAGACAGCCCCACGCTGGGCGCCACTTGCCGCTGTGTGACCTGGCTGGTGGAGAAAACTGACACTTACACACACTTGCACACACACACACACACTTAGACACACACACACACTTAGACACAGACACTTACACACACATACTGAGACACTTACACACACTTGCACACACACACAGACACTTACACACACACACAGACTCTTACACACACACACAGACACTTACACACACACACAGACACTTTCAAACACACACACTCACACTTACACACACACACACACACTCACACACACACACACACACAGACACACACACACACACATAGAGACACTTACACACACACGCTTACCCCCAGACACACACGCAGACACACACAGACACTTACACACAGACACTTACACACACACACAGACACTTACACACACAGACACTTACACACGCACACATACACACACAGACACACAACACACATACACTTACACACACTTACACACGCACACACACACACACTTACACACAGACACTTACACACACACAGAGAGACTTTCACACATACACTTCCACACACACACAGACACTTACACACAGAAACACACTCAGAGACACACACACACACAGAGACATTTACACACACACACACTGACACTTACACACACACACACAGACACTTACACACATACACAGAGACAGTTACACACACACACACTGACACTTACACAGACACACAGACACTTACACACACACATTTACACACACACAGACACTTACACACACACACAGACTCTTACACATACACACACACACTTAGACACACACACACACTTTCACACAGACACTTACACACGCATACTGAGACACTTACACACACTTGCACACACACACAGACACTTACACACAGACACACACACACAGACACTGACACACGCACACAGACACTTACACACACACATTTACACACACACAGACACTTACACACACACAGACTCTTACACACACACACAGACACTTACACACACACACAGACACTTTCAAACACACACACTCACACTTACACACACACACACTCACACACACACACACACACACACACACACACACTTTGACACACACAGGCACTTACACACACACACACACATACTTACACATACACACAGAGAATTACACACAGACACACACACACAGACACTTACACACACACACAAAGACACTTACACACACACGCTTACACACAGACACGCACAGAAACACACACAGAGACCACACACACACACACTTACACACAGACACTTACATACACATACTGAGACACTTACACACACTTACACACACTGACACTTACACACACACACACACACACACACCGACACTTCCACACACACAGACACTAAAAAACACACACACACAGACACAGACACTTACACACACACACAGACATTTACAAACACACTCAGACACACACACACAGACATTACACACACACACAGACACTTACACATACACACAGACACTTACACACACACACAGACTCTTACACACACACACAGACACTTACACACACACACAGACGTTTTCAAACACACACACTCACACTTACACACACACACACTCACACACACACACACACAGACACACACACACACACTTAGACACACACAGAGACTTACACACACACACACACACATACTTACACATACACACAGACAATTACACACAGACACACACACACAGACACTTACACACACTTACACACGCACACACACACACACTTACACACAGACACACACACCCAGAGACACTTTCACACATACACTTCCACACACACACAGACACTTACACACAGAAACACACTCAGAGACACACACACACACAGAGACAGTTACACACACACACACTGACACTTACACAGACACACAGACACGTACACACACACATTTACACACACACAGACACTTACACACACACACAGACTCTTACACATACACACACACACTTAGACACACACACACACTTTCACACAGACACTTACACACACATACTGAGACACTTACACACACTTGCACACACACACACACTTAGACACACACACACACTTAGACACAGACACTTACACACACATACTGAGACACTTACACACACTTGCACACACACACAGACACTTACACAACCACACAGACTCTTACACACACACACCGACACTTACACACACACACAGACACTTTCAAACACACACACTCACTTACACACACACACACACACTCACACACACACACACACACACACAGACACACACACACACACTTGGACACACACAGGCACTTACACACACACACACACATACTTACACATACACACAGACAATTACACACAGACACACACACACAGACACTTACACACACACACAAAGACACTTACACACACACGCTTACACACAGACACACACAGAAACACACACAGAGACCACACACACACACACATTTACACACACACACACACTTACACACAGACACTTACACACACATACTGAGACACTTACACACACTTACACACACTGACACTTACACACACACACACACACACACACACTGACACTTACACACACACAGACACTTAAAAACACACACACACACAGACACTTACACACACACACAGACATTTTCAAACACACTCAGACACACACACACAGACATTACACACACACACAGACACTTACACATACACACAGACACTTTCAAACACACACACTCACACTTACACACACACACACACTCACACACACACACACACAGAGACACACACACACACACTTAGACACACACAGACACTTACACACACACACACACACACACAAACTTGCACATACACACACACGCACACACACTTACACATACACACACACGCACACAGATACTTACACACACATACTTACACATACACAAAGACAATTACACACACACACACACACACAGACACTTATACACACACACAAAAAGACACTTACACACACATGCTTACACACAGACACACACAGAAACACACACAGAGACACACACACACACATTTACACACACACACACACTTACACACACAGACACTTACACACACATACTGAGACACTTACACACACTTACACACACACACAGACACTTACACACACACACAGACACTGACACTTACACACACACAGACGCTTACAAACACACACACACACAAACACAGAGACACTTACACACAGAGAGAAACTTACACACACACACACACACACACACACACACACACACTTCCACACACACAGACTGTTACACACACACACACACTTAGACACACACACACACACTTACACACAGACACTTACACACACATAGACACTTACAGACGCTTAATCACACACACACAGACACTTGCGCACAGACCCTTACACAGACACACAGACACTTATACACAGACACTTCCACACACACAGAGACACACACACACACAGACACACACGGACACTTACACGCACACAGAGACACTTACAGACAGACACTTACACACACACACAGAGACACACACAGACACTTACACACACACACACAGATACACACACACACACAGACACTTATACACAGACACTTACACACATACACAGACACTTACACATACACACACACGCTTAGACACACACACACACTGACACACACACACACACACAAACACTGAGACACTTACACACAGACACTTACACAAACACACAGACACTTATACACAGACACACACACACAGACACTTACACACAGACACTTACACGCAGACACACAGACTCTTACACACACACACAGACACTTACACACACACAGACACTTACACACACACACACACACACACACTTCCACACACACAGACTCTTACACACACACACACACTTAGACACACACACACACACACACAGACACTTTCACACACATACTGAGACACTTACACACGCTTACAAACACACACACTGACACTTACACACACACACAGACACTTATACACACAGACACACACACAGACACACACACACACAGACACACACAGACACTTACACACACACACACAGACACTTACACACACACGCTTTCACACAGACACACACACAGACACTTACACACAGAGACACACACAGACACTTACACACACTTACACACGCACACACACACACTTACACACAGACACTTACACACACCCAGAGACACTTTCACACATACACTTCCACACACACAAAGACACTTACTCACAGAAACACACACAGAGACACACACACACACAGAGACATTTTCACACACACACACTGACACTTACACACACACACACAGACACTTGCACACATACACAGAGACAGTTACACACACACACACTGACACTTACACAGACACACAGACACTTACACACAGACATTTACACACACACAGACACTTACACACACACACAGACTCTTACACACACACACACACACTTAGACACACACACACACTTTCACACAGACACTTACACACACATACTGAGACACTTACACACACTTGCACACACACACAGACACTTACACACAGACACACACAGATTCTTACACACACACACAGACACTTACACACACACACAGACACTTTCAAACACACACACTCACACTTACACACACACACACACTCACACACACACACACACACAGACACACACACACACACTTAGACACACACAGAGACTTACACACACACACACACACATACTTACACATACACACAGACAATTGCACACAGACACACACACACAGACACTTACACACACACACAGACACTTACACACACACACGCTTACACACAGACACACACAGAAACACACACAGAGACCACACACACACACACATTTACACACACACACACTTACACACAGACACTTACACACACATACTGAGACACTTACACACACTTACACACACACACACTTACACACACACACACACACACACACACAATGACACTTACACACACACAGACACTTACAAACACACACACAGACACACAGACACTTACACACACAGAGACACTTACACACACACACACACACAGATACACACACACACACTTAGACACACACAGACACTTACACACACATTCACACGCACACACACTTCCACACACACAGGCTCTTACACACACACACACACACTTAGACACACACACACACACTTACACACAGACACTTACACACACATACTGAGACACTTACACACGCTTGCACACACACACACTGACTCTTACACACACACACAGACACACACACACACTTACACACACAGAGACACTTACACACACACACACAGACACCACAGACACTTCCACACACACACAGACACTTACACACAGACACACACACACAGAGACTCTTACACACAGACACTTCCACACACACACAGACACTTACACACAGACACACACACAGAGACACACACACACACACACAGACACTTACACACAGAGACACACACAGACACTTACACACACTTACACACGCACACACACACACTTACACACAGACACTTACACACACCCAGAGACACTTTCACACATACACTTCCACACACACACAGACACTTACACACAGAAACACACACAGAGACACACACACACACAGAGACATTTACACACACACACACTGACACTTACACACACACACACAGACACTTGCACACATACACAGAGACAGTTACACACACACACACTGACACTTACACAGACACACAGACACTTACACACAGACATTTACACACACACAGACACTTACACACACACACAGACTCTTACACACACACACACACACTTAGACACACACACACACTTTCACACAGACACTTACACACACATACTGAGACACTTACACACACTTGCACACACACACAGACACTTACACACAGACACACACACACAGACACTTACACACACACATTTACACACACACAGACACTTACACACACACACAGACTCTTACACACACACAGACACTTACACACACAGACACTTTCAAACACACACACTCACACTTACACACACACACACTCACACACACACACACACACAGACACACACACACACACTTAGACACACACAGAGACTTACACACACACACACACACATACTTACACATACACACAGACAATTACACACAGACACACACACACAGACACTTACACACACACACAGACACTTACACACACACGCTTACACACAGACACACACAGAAACACACACAGAGACCACACACACACACATTTACACACACACACACACTTACACACAGACACTTACACACACATACTGAGACACTTACACACACTTACACACACACACACTTACACACACCCACACACACCCACACAATGACACTTACACACACACAGACACACAGACACTTACACACACAGAGACACTTACACACACACACACACACAGACACACACACACACACTTAGACACACACAGACACTTACACACACATTCACACGCACACACACTTCCACACACACAGGCTCTTACACACACACACACACACTTAGACACACACACACACACTTACACACAGACACTTACACACACATACTGAGACACTTACACACGCTTGCACACACACACACTGACTCTTACACACACACACAGACACACACACACACTTACACACACAGAGACACTTACACACACACACACAGACACCACAGAGACAGTTACACACACACACACTGACACTTACACAGACACACAGACACTTACACACACACATTTACACACACACAGACACTTACACACACACACAGACTCTTACACATACACACACACACTTAGACACACACACACACTTTCACACAGACACTTACACACACATACTGAGACACTTACACTTGCACACACACACACACACTTAGACACACACACACACTTAGACACAGACACTTACACACAC